>OZ024814.1:65179941-65461314 GCA_964017055.1 Chloromyia formosa | reverse complement strand
TATCGCACTGGTACAATTTCTCGAAAGAGGCGTCATGCGTTAATAAATGACTTCTCAGAACAGATGCGCTGCAGTAGACTTTGTCGAAAAAATGGCACCTAATAAAGAATGCATTAGAAGCATATTACACGGCAAACTAATGGAAAACTTACTTAAATGTGTCCGGATTTTTATGTTTTTGTATGTGTTCGTAAAGGAAAACACGTTTATAGAATTTTCTCGTTGTGCAACACACTACATAGCCCCGTCTATTGTGTGTTGTGCGGTAATGTCTTTTGACATCAGCAAACGTTTCACAAGCTGTAAAGCACAATTCACATTGGAGAATTTTACCTCGTTCCAGCGGCAGCCGGTTATGCGCATAGCGAGGCGAAACTAGTCCAGCGCCTTGGTAATTGCGTCAGCATGCTCGAGCAGTTTCCGCCACTGAACAGCAGGCAGCGAGATCCACTTGCGCCCGGGAAGAATTTTGCCATCTTTTTCATAATGCTCGCAAATGTCGACCATCTTGCGACCGCGGAACTCATTTATACGCACCAGACGCATCTTCTCCAGCACCCACTCCTTTTCACCGCTGTTGCCGGAAGCGCTGCTGCTCTTCTTGCTATCATCCGAGGTGTCCTTCAACTTCTTTGCCGGTGGATTTCTCTGAAAGATCCGACGAAGGAGTACATTGTAATTTAATTAGAAAGTTAATAGGCAGATTACTTACGTCTTCGGGGCCAGAATCGCTGTCGCTATCGCTGGAAACTTTCTTGTTCTTTGGCAATTTTTGGTTTTCCCGATTGACTGATTGGAACTAAAAGAACCTGAAAAATACGAAGGCAGTTAGGTTAGGGGACGCTACCCGCAAACGGGCATACGACGTGAAACAAATGGTATTTTCCGATTGAGAACTTACTTCAAGAGGGCAGATATCTTGTTGATCGTTCTAGTAGGTAGCTTTCCCTTTCGTTGTGCACGGTCCAACAAAGAACAGCTTATCAAAACGTCCGGGTCGCAAGAGAACCGGATCAATAAGATCAGGTCGATTGGTCGCGGCTAGGATGAAAATTTGTTTCGATGGATCGTTCATGCCGTCCATTTCGGCCAACAGTTGACTAACCAACCAATCCATAAAACCGCCTGAGTCGCCAGCAACACCACGATTCGGAGTTAGTGAATCCAATTTGTCCAAAAACATGAGAGAACGTGAGAACAATTCCCGGATGTTGTGCTCACTTTGACCGACGTACATGTTCAAAAGTTCCGGCCCCTGGACCGACAGGAAACTAACATTCAGTCGCAACCGCTTTAGCAAACAGTTTTTCCAGTTCTTGGCGGTCCATAAAGTAACATGCCGGATCGCCTTAGATACTTACCCAACAGATTAACGTGTTTCAATGGCAAACTTATGTACACTGCTCTGAATTTCATCCTTCAACTTTGCCAAACCGCCAATATCGGACCAAAGAACTTTCGGCACTTTTGGCGCACCCAAACTACTAATGACTTTTGCATTGCAGCCAAATTCTTGTCGAAATGATCGAATCGCCAGCCCAGCTTATTACGCTCCACTTTCATATCACGAACACCATTGTCGTAGAGTAGTTTCAAGCCACCAAGCAACAATCCTTGCGACAGGTCGGCAATTTTCTTGAGAACGTTTGAAAAACTTTTGCGAATCCACCATACACAAGACACAGACGTCAAGAAATATGACAGTGCTCTCTGCTCTTTGTGAGAGCTGCCAAAAAGTAGACTGGGAGCGTAACAGCCGTCAAATAGTAGGCCGGTGCACTGAACTGAAATCCTGGTTCCAGGCTTGTTCTATAGATGGTTTTGAGGATTATTGAAACAGTGTCCTCAGCATCCCAAGCAAAACCATCTATAGAACAAGCCTGGAACCAGGATTTCAGTTCAGTGCACCGGCCTACTATTTGACGGCTGTTACGCTCCCAGTCTACTTTTTGGCAGCTCTCACAAAGAGCAGAGAGCACTGTCATATTTCTTGACGTCTGTGTCTTGTGTATGGTGGATTCGCAAAAGTTTTTCAAACGTTCTCAAGAAAATTGCCGACCTGTCGCAAGGATTGTTGCTTGGTGGCTTGAAACTACTCTACGACAATGGTGTTCGTGATATGAAAGTGGAGCGTAATAAGCTGGGCTGGCGATTCGATCATTTCGACAAGAATTTGGCTGCAATGCAAAAGTCATTAGTAGTTTGGGTGCGCCAAAAGTGCCGAAAGTTCTTTGGTCCGATATTGGCGGTTTGGCAAAGTTGAAGGATGAAATTCAGAGCAGTGTACATAAGTTTGCCATTGAAACACGTTAATCTGTTGGGTAAGTATCTAAGGCGATCCGGCATGTTACTTTATGGACCGCCAAGAACTGGAAAAACTGTTTGCTAAAGCGGTTGCGACTGAATGTTAGTTTCCTGTCGGTCCAGGGGCCGGAACTTTTGAACATGTACGTCGGTCAAAGTGAGCACAACATCCGGGAATTGTTCTCACGTTCTCTCATGTTTTTGGACAAATTGGATTCACTAACTCCGAATCGTGGTGTTGCTGGCGACTCAGGCGGTTTTATGGATTGGTTGGTTAGTCAACTGTTGGCCGAAATGGACGGCATGAACGATCCATCGAAACAAATTTTCATCCTAGCCGCGACCAATCGACCTGATCTTATTGATCCGGTTCTCTTGCGACCCGGACGTTTTGATAAGCTGTTCTTTGTTGGACCGTGCACAACGAAAGGGAAAGCTACCTACTAGAACGATCAACAAGATATCTGCCCTCTTGAAGTAAGTTCTCAATCGGAAAATACCATTTGTTTCACGTCGTATGCCCGTTTGCGGGTAGCGTCCCCTAACCTAACTGCCTTCGTATTTTTCAGGTTCTTTTAGTTCCAATCAGTCAATCGGGAAAACCAAAAATTGCCAAAGAACAAGAAAGTTTCCAGCGATAGCGACAGCGATTCTGGCCCCGAAGACGTAAGTAATCTGCCTATTAACTTTCTAATTAAATTACAATGTACTCCTTCGTCGGATCTTTCAGAGAAATCCACCGGCAAAGAAGTTGAAGGACACCTCGGATGATAGCAAAAAGAGCAGCAGCGCTTCCGGCAACAGCGGTGAAAAGGAGTGGGTGCTGGAGAAGATGCGTCTGGTGCGTATAAATGAGTTCCGCGGTCGCAAGATGGTCGACATTTGCGAGCATTATGAAAAAGATGGCAAAATTCTTCCCGGGCGCAAGTGGATCTCGCTGCCTGCTGTTCAGTGGCGGAAACTGCTCGAGCATGCTGACGCAATTACCAAGGCGCTGGACTAGTTTCGCCTCGCTATGCGCATAACCAGCTGCCGCTGGAACGAGGTAAAATTCTCCAATGTGAATTGTGCTTTACAGCTTGTGAAACGTTTGCTGATGTCAAAAGACATTACCGCACAACACACAATAGACGGGGCTATGTAGTGTGTTGCACAACGAGAAAATTCTATAAACGTGTTTTCCTTTACGAACACATACAAAAACATAAAAATCCGGACACATTTAAGTAAGTTTTCCATTAGTTTGCCGTGTAATATGCTTCTAATGCATTCTTTATTAGGTGCCATTTTTTCGACAAAGTCTACTGCAGCGCATCTGTTCTGAGAAGTCATTTATTAACGCATGACGCCTCTTTCGAGAAATTGTACCAGTGCGATAAGTGCCCGCGACGATTTGCCAAACTATCCGTTCTAATCACCACAAAATTATACATATTCCCAAGGAGGAACATTCTTTCTCCTGTGATATCTGTGGTAAATCGTAAGTGTTTTGCTAAATAACAGTATCATTGGCTAGCGCGCTCAACAAAATTTGTTTCAGGTTTCCTTCCAAAAACACAATGCAGACACATAGGAAATCGGTTCACGAAAAGGCTTATTCGAAAATGTGTCACATTTGTGCTAAAGTCATTAACGGCAAAACACTTTTCGCCAAACATCAGTTAGAACACGTTGGCATTGTTGATCCAAAGATGCAATGCGAACAGTGTGGCATGTGGCTAAAAAATGCATTCCGCTTGAAAATCCATACGAAAAAGCATCACAGCGAGGAGAATTTGGGCGAACATATCTGCCATATTTGTCAGAAAGTTTCAAGTTCGAGTGTTGGACTAAAGAGTCATATCCGCTATGTGCATTCGGCTCAGCGTAAATTCGTATGTAGTGTTTGCGAAAAAGGCTTCAAGACAGCGTTAAATTTGAAGGTAAGATTTGCAATATTGCACTCATTCGAATACGGAGTCGCAGTGGAGAAATTGAATTGTTTCGTTTTAGGAACACATGACAACGCACACGGGCGACATCTTGTCCGCACTGTCCGAAAACGTTCAATTCAAGTGCTAACATGCATTCACATCGAAAGAAAATTCATCGTCAAGAGTGGGAGGACAGTAAAAGAAGTCGCGGACTTCCCGTCAACACAAAGGGTAAGAGGGTTATACAAATCATCCAACCAGAGGATGGAGTCTTACAATTGGCGAAGAACAGAGTTCCGAAGATGCCGAAGACGGACCACCGGAATTGCTCTTCATTCATGGTGGACACACGGCCAAGATCTCTGACTTTTCGTGGAATCCCAGCGAGCCGTGCATTATTTGGAGAATATTCACAATGACGATGGCATGCCGGCAACTGATGTTGAAGCAGGAACAGCGTAAATTATCAAGTTATTTGGAGAGAGAGATGAAAACAGTTTTTTTTTGTATTGTATTCCATTTATGTTTGAAACGATGCGGATCACATTAAATAAAACACAAAATTGGAATTCCGACCGGTAGGTATTCCTTATGTACGCTCGTATATTTTTATACTAACCAGCAACAATGCCTTGCATATTACAGATGCTGAAAAAGTCGACGTTGGGAATATTTGCGAACCGACAGCCGGTTTTAGTGGCTTCCCGGAACGCACTAAATTGAATTTGGTCGATGCCATACACAAGGCACGAATTGAAGTTGACGAGGAAGAAGGATCAAAAGCCGTGGCAGCGACCGCGACAAATTTGAAGAAAACAATGTTATTTCGTTCGCCAGGAAGTCTAATGAAAAAGAATGCTTTTTATGTATGTTTTCCAAAACGTAGAAAACCTTCCGTTTTGGCGATGTATTTTCTCAAATATTAAAAATTACTCATCCCGCGTTAGTAAAATTAAGAATAAATTTGTTATCTGGTTCTCGAGGTTAAATTCAAATTTTTTAATAAATGGACTCCGAGGAAAATATGTTAATATCTTATTTTAATACGCTGGAACAAAAAGTTGCTCATGATATTATTCCCTTTTTCGGTGAAATTCTTGGAAGTAGTTAAGAGTTTCAGTGTTTTATTGGCTCAGGTAATATCGAATTATGTTTACAAATACTGAGAACTTTTCAAAAACATGTAGATTTTAGTATTGTAGAAGAAGCGAAACGTAACACATTTTAAAACATTAGTTTCCACCATAACGTTAAATTTGACTACATAGAACTAAACATGATTGATAGAGTCACTTGTTTTTCTGTCTTTGTTTTTGATACTACCGTCGGTGTTTACCAGTATGTTGTGTAGTTTTCAATTAAATTTGGCATTGTTTAGCAGGTGATGGATCCTCAACAAGGTGCTAGAAGACATCTCAACGACCGAACTTCTATCGAACCATCAATTTCATAGAACGTGCGGAAAAAAAATTTCCCCTATTTCCACCGTTCTATGAAATTGATGGTTCGATGGAAGTTCGGTCGTGGTTATGCTCGTTCATCTGTAGCGGCCTATAGAGGAAGGCCATGGATTCCGGGAAGTGAGTCGTCGGCTCTGGGGGTTCCAGGAGACAGGACAACTCACAAGAAGACGAGGACAGGGTTTAAGAGCAACACCTTATAGCAAAGGCAGATTTATACGTTTAAGCGCACTCAGAAATAGTCAAAATACGGCAGCTTCCATACAAAATGACCTCAGATACGCCACAGTAACCCGTATTTCGACACAGACCGTTCGTAATCGTTTGAGGGAAAGCGGCCTCTGCTTCCCCGATATCCATTGAAAGTGCCGCGATTAACAAGAATGCACAAAATCGCACGACATCGGTTGCCAGGAACCACTGCAATTAGAGTATGCGGCTTTGGGGGAGAGTTTTCTTGAATGAATTTTGTCTGTGCGGAAATGATGGTCGAACCAGGGTCTGGGGAGATGAAACGAACGTTTCCCACCCACTTTCGTCAACCTAAAAGAAAGCATTAGGAAATTTTTAAAATTCGTGTTTCAAATTTAAATTTAATAAATTAAAATTAATAAATTTAATTTAATTATTAAAAAAAAGTAACGTTGTGTTATTAACAGAAGTTTGTCCGGGAATGTGCAACAACTGATCACTTAAATCGCACAACCAGAATGTTGTCATTCCCGGAACTCCCATTAAAATTTCATTGTTCCTATGAGAATGAGAATATAAATTTATAAAATCTGTTAAAATCCTACTTACGTTGAGGGATACCGTTTATACTCTTTTGAGTACAATGCTAAATGTACTGGAACAAAATAATTAAAAAAAAACCATCCATTCTAATGCCGGAACATTATGTCAAGTGGCGGCATTTTTGTCCTCCTCAAAGCACTATTTTCAGGACACTTGTAGCAGAACGGCAACCACACCTCATGGGATACCTCCAGTTGAACCGGACAAACACAACATCAGCGTACTTACCTAGATAATAAGGCATCAAGAATCAAAATAAAAAGTTGCTTCTTAAATTGAAGTCGTTCAGGCATAATCGTCAATTGATTGACTTCTTAAACAGCCAATAAAACGTTATGCCGGATACTTCAACTTAATATCCGCATTTTCGCACTAATTGCACTTCACTTCACACTTCACGAACCGAAAAAAATTAAAATCTAATATTTCAATATTTTCAATTAAATTCGACCGAAATTCACAACATTTAACAGCCGCCATATTGTCACTGCGGCTCTCTCACAAATTGATCACGTGCCACCCGAATGTAAACAACACTTTTCCACGGCAACTTAAAACCCGCGAATTTCGTCGAAAATTTAGGGTTTTCCGCAATTTTTTCTTTTCACACTTAGCGCGACACTCCACTTCACAACATATCCACTTTTCACTGCGCGAATCGACCGAGAACCCACATTTTTCGTGTAAAATGTTCCGCCGAACCACTCGCGTTCCATAAGACACCGTGCAAATTTTCGTTTGACATCGGCCTACTTTGCGTAGTAGTTGTGTCTGTGACCGGCCTACTTCCAGGCTTGTTCTATAGATGGTTTTGATAATCCTACAAAGAGACAAAAAAAAAGGAAGTCACCAGTCAATAAATATAGTCAACAAACACTTAGCTTGTTTTGACAATCGAAAATTGTCAGAATGACATTTTTCTATTATGGGGAAATGTAACAGTGCTGCCATATGGAGTTATGGGGATAGTGCGGAAAGTGTATTTTTTGGCCATTTCCCACTTTTTCGTCGGGGGAATTTTTTTTCTCCTTTTTCCGGCAGAGGGGGCAACCATGAAATTTTGGCGACCTCATGTCTTTCTTCCATTGGCCACGTTTAGACCGTGGAACTAAAAGGCGATTTAACTAAATCATTTTAGTGTTAGTACTTGTTGGTGGAGTGTTTATACCGACCATACGGAGAGAGATACCTCTTCTTCTTCTTTATCCGTTGACAGGACATAAATTTTACGACAGAGAAAGACTTTTTCCTGCCCGTGATCACGCATTGCTTTCCTGAAATTGCAAACAAAGCAAACGCCGAACAAAAAAAAAACGACAACAAAGGAAACGTCAACCATCGAGTCAACATTAGCGATGACAGCGACATAATCCCAATTTTTTTTAGCCCAGTTCCGCATCGCAAGTAGAGATAAGCCAAGTCCAAAACTAACTAAATCGATACGTTTATATCGTCGAGAGTTAGATCGATTTAGTTAGATCTCGAAGATAGTCCCGCGGTCTAAACGTAGTGAATGACAGTGGTGCGGTGCGGACCTCTGGGCCGCAGCCAAAAGAAAAAGATAGAATAGCAGCGTTAAAAATAAAGAAAGGGATTAGCCCAGCAGCAGCTGACCACGCACGGACTTTGAAGTTTGTTTGTCGTATTGGAGGAAACTTGTGGATTTATTTAGAGATGGAGAATTTATATTCGATTTTTCTTGTTTAAATGCTTTCAAAATTGCTTATTTGACTGTGGCGGCGACGAAGCAGAGTCTGTGTTCTAACCGGAAAGCGAAGCAGCAAGCAATCTCCCCATCGGGGCTTCTTCGGCAAAAGCGGCGCCTCTGCGGCCACATTTTGTGAAGGAAGCAGCAAGCGGTTCCCCATCGGGGCTTCTTCGACAAAAGCGGCGCCTCTGCGGCCACATTTTTTTGAAGGAAGCAGTAAGCGGTCCCTATCGAGCCTTCCCCAGCACCGGCTATTCAACCACTATCACGGTCAGTAACAAACAAAAATTTCGTGTCCAAGAGGTTCGCCCGTTAATGATACGGCAGAGAAAAAAAAACGAATACACGTAGAATTTGTTGTGTGAAGATAGGAAAAAGGAGTTGTTGTGATATTGTGTCATATTGTGTAAATTGTAATTTTTTTTGCATGTTTTTTTGTAGCGAATTCCTGTGTAGTGTTGCGCTGCGCGAGCTGCTGCGATTTAGTGTAGTTGTCTTGCTAAAAAAGAAATATAGCTGTGTATCGTCCTGTAGCGGCCGCCACCGGAAGATCATTGTTTGTTATTTGCCGAAAGAAAATAGATGCAATTTATAATATATGTAGGCAGTGCGCGCATCAACCATAAGGAAATTTAAAGAACCGAAAAAAAAATTATTTGTTTGTTTAACTTAACTTATTTAATTTGTATCTTTAAAAAAAAAAATAATATTTATATATATATGAGCAAAATACAACGTAGTAATATGTGTTATAACGAACGAAATATGTGGTAATTATTTGTGTAAAGGTGTCTTCGCTCTTTTCCGCTTCGCCCGAAATGTAACTGTAATGGACCTGAAACCCTTCGGCATGGTAGCCCTTCCTTTTTTTTGCTGTTTTTGAATGCGGATCCGTGATTTTTGTTTTGTTTGAAAAGCACCTGAATCCCGGTGATGTGAGTCCGGTCGGAGAATTTTTTTTAGTGACCCGCGACCATTTTTTTTCCCTCCCGAACAGAGCTGCCCTCAAGCAGGTGCTCCCCTCCGATCATGCAGGATTCTCGAACCTGTAAGGTTCGAGAATCCGCTTCGTTATCAATGGTTGTTTGGAAAAGGTTCTAGACTTTAGATGGCTCGAGAATCGCCTAGTGTCCATTCAATTTTACTTGTCATCGATCATTCGAGATTATGATGAAGCTTAGTAGAGTGCGTGTCGTAAGAAATACCCACTCCGTATACGCAACAATATTAATAATGTCGGAAAAATATATAAAAAGACTGTCGTAGATGGCTAGAATAGACTTACACGGAACATAAACACAAAGGATTATTAGCGATGTAGAGGAGGTAGTGGGCAGAATAACGGTGACACAGTCAAAAGGTTGAGAGTGTGTGGTGGATAGAAGTGAGCAGTCAAGGTCATCGCGAATTGCAATAAGAGCACCGCCACCGGACGACTTACCAGAAGAGAGAAAGTTACGGTCACAGCGAAAAATATTGTTACCATCCAGGATCTCACCATCATTTATAGAGGAGCACAGTCAAGTTTCAGTTAAGCAAATAATGTCATGAGGAGATGTCAACGCAGAGAGATTCAGAGTGTCAAGCTTGGTCCTTAACCCACGTACATTTTGGTAATATAATGAAAATGCACAACTTATTTTCGAGGTTTGGGGGTACGATGCCTCGGAAAATTTCTATTGGAAAATTCCTTAAGAAGTATCCCTGTTGGCCAAAAGGATTGTTCGCAGGGCGACAATAGTTCAGGTGGGATGGTTAGCTTGAAGGACGAGTCAATCTTATTGGGGATGTTGTCCTTGGTTAGCTTCCTGCAAATTAAGAGCGACGGTTCGTAGCCAAGCTTATTGATGAGATAGCGTTTCATGTCCAATTCAGTAGTATTGTACGCAAGCCGAGATATGAACAACTGTTTAGGCGGCGTACAAACGCGCAAGTCGAAAGGCTGATTAGAGCTGGTAGCAGGATGTACAACGTTCATGCCAGCCCTAGAAGCACTCGAAGCTATAGCAAGACCTGTAGTAGGTTGTGGGGACTGTATAGCTTCAAGCGGTTGCTGTACGTGTGAAGGTTGAGGTAGCTGAAGTCTAGAGGAGTTAGGTTCATTAGAAGTCTTTTGCTGTTGTTGTTTACGATTTAGAAGACTCGGAGAGATGAGTGGTTGTTGTAGTTGTTGCTGGTGTACGTTAACCGGCAGTTGAATCTCCAACTGGCGGTTGAAGGATCTCAGAGACCTTTGCTGCTGTTGACGGGTAGAAACACCAACCACATCTATGGTCGCGTCTTTGGCTTCTGGTTCACCATTTCCCCTCTGGTGGTAGCGCTACTGTCCCAATGTCTGGTGAATGCAATCGCTCCATGGAGCCATTGCTGAGCAGCTACCTCCCTTTCTGAGCGAAAATTTTCCACGCTCCATTGGCTTGGAACGTGATACATTTATTATTTTCACAATTCGCATCACAGATGGTGCGCGCGTCGTTTGAATTTGAATTTCTACGGACGACTATCGGAAATTTTACGTTAATTATATTTTCGTTGTGTATGCGCGGTTATGCTCCTAGTGGGGCCTGGGGCATAGCGCGACAACTAATCAGTGCGTTCAGAAGGTGGCAAAAGAGCAGAAACCGCTCGCGAGCTGCTCCGCAACTGCTCGCGAGCAGCTCCGGAGTTGGTCGGTTTGGAGTCTGCACCTTCTGAACGCTACTTCACCAGCTGACAAATCGACCAGCTGAAAGCTGACGATGACAATTTTAGACTTCAAGTGCCGAAAAGTGGAAATACATGAATCCCACGCTGTCCATTACAAAAATCACGAACAACGAGAAAACAAATTCAGAAGCACCCGAAAACCAAAGAACTAGAAGCCGAAAACGGCGAAAACACAACAACCAATTTGATAACTGTCAAAACTCGGAAACTCGCAACATGAGCGTGAGGTTGAAAAAGAAGAAGAAGAACCTGAGCACTGAGCACTGATCAGTGAGCAGAAATATTTCTTGCTCGGTGAAATTTGATCATGATCACCCGAGCGGAAGTTGCTCAGTCACTTCTGAACCCGCTCGTTCTGAACATGTTCGCTGAGCGGAAGTTGCTCAGTTCCTTCTGAACGCACACAATGATCCGCGTCATCGTATTCAGTTATTAGCAATGGGACCGGCACGACTTCTGTTATGAGTTTCCGTTGCTGTGCATGTTTGGCTAATTGGGCATTTAACCGGTTGCCACAGCAACCGTGTATTGCAAATGTAGCGAATGTTCAGAGTTGCAGTGTGTATGTGTGTTACATGTTAATTCTGTTTCAAGCTCCTTGGTGTCAAATAAGTTCTGAGAAAACACAGTACTATAGCTATAGAGGAACTAGATAAGAGGTGGAACTCAGTACAACTGAGACGATGGTTGTTCCTATTGGATTTGTTGCATATGTATTGAATTCCACCGTCGGTACACAATGGAATTTCGGAAAGCAGATAGCAAAACCACCGCGTCATATGTTTCCGTTTACCAGAAAGAGATAAAACCACAGAGCACAGATATAAAGAGTTGGGACTCAGTACAAATTAAGCAAAGGTTGCTCATAGTATCTCACTTGCGTATGTGTTGTGTTCACTAATCCGTACACAATGGATGTGCAAAAAGTGAAAACTAAAGCACCCCATATACCTTTCGATCAGTCGACATCGATCTGACGATATTGTGATCGTCAGATCGATCGCAGAGTGTATGCGCCTATTGTTGTCGTTGTTTTTCTACAATTCCATATAATTTTAGCCGCGAAATATTTTGTGGCGATCCATCGTGAGATCGATCTGACAATTATTCGCATAGTGTATGGGGGCCGTATAGTCACTTCCAATTGCAGAAAGAGAGCTCAATATATGAATTTTCGTTGAGTGGCTTATCGAATTTGTCTCATTTATTCGTCAAAATCCGCCGTATTAACCGATTATAGCCGAGCTGTCAAACGATCAGTTGTCTCCATTTTCGCGAATTTTCAAACTCGATTTGTTAAGTGAAAGTTTAGTGATACCACAGTGAAAGTGATTTATAACTAAATCGCGTGATTCGTAAGTTCGATTAACATAAGTAACAATCGATATCAATGTGTAATTTAATCAGAAATCTTCCGTCGCGATTTGTGAACAAGCGCATTGTTTACAAAATTACTTCGGGCAATCTTTTCTCTCGCTTTGATGAGAGACGACTACGTGTGATAACAGTTGACAGTTGTCGGTCGCGCGAGTCTTCGTTTGTTTTGTTACGAGATGGCCGTTGTATTGTTGTTGAACCAGATCGTGGCTCAAGGAGCGATGTATTTCGCGCGATTTGAAGTCGACATTCCGGTGCCGTTGAAAGGATTTGCAAAGAAAGTATTGTACGTATGGTTCGACGCACCGATCGGTTATATGTCCATCACAAGTCGCTACACGAAAGACTACAAGCAATGGTAGCAACCGGAAAAGGGCATCGACGTGACATTATATCAGTTCATGGGCAAGGATAACGTTGCGTTCCCTTCGGTCATGTTTCCGTCTACGTTGCTTGCCCTGAACAATGGATCGACGCTGGTGTCGCGCATTATGGCCAGCGAGTATTTGAACCATGAAGATGGCAAGTTCAGTAAGAGTCGAGGCATTGGCGTGTTCGGAAATGATGCTCAGGTGAGTTTTTCAAATCATTTACCTCCTGTTCCAAGTCTACTTTCGTTCACATTGCAGGAGACTGGCATTCCGGCCGACATTTGGCATTTCCACTTGGCCTCTGCCCGGCCCGAGGCACAGGATTCCAGCTTCAGTTGGAACGATCTAGCCGCCCGTAATAATTCCGAACTTCTCAACAATTTAGGCAACTTTGTCAATCGTTCGCTCATGTTCTGTGAAAAGAACTTTGCCTCGACCGTGCCGACTATGAAATTAACCGAAGACGAGCTACTTCTTTTGGCTCTAGTGAATCGTGAAATTAACGGATACATTGGATCAATGGAGAAAGCCAGGCTTTGGGGTGGCATTCGACACGGCAATCAGTACATGCAATCACAACAGCCATGGGTGCTGTTCAAGGGCACTGATGATCAGAATGCCAGAGCCGCTACTGTCACGGGTATTTTGTGTAATTTAAGCGCTCTACTCTCCATGCTTGTGTACCCGTACATGTCCAATATTGCCCGCAACATGTTCGATCAATTGCAATCGAAGCATCGCTACATTGACGAGAGGTAAGTTTGCCGCATCATTTCATAACACCGCGACGACATCTAATCGCAACGACCAATTTTCTTTCAGCAAACCATTCGCTTGCAACCTTCTTCCGTCCAGACAATCGACAAACCTGCACCGTTTTTCACGAAAATCGAGCAGTCGCGTATCGATGAGCTTCGGGAAAATTACAGTCGCGTGCAGAACGGAAGTAGCGATGGCAATCAAGCGAAAAACGACGTGAAAAAAGTATTTGCAGCAATAGCCGAAGCCGATGAACCAATAAAGCTGCAAGGAGGTGCCAGCTCTGAAGACTAGTAGTGCGGAAAAGGCCGTGTGGCAACCGGAAGTTGCTCTGCTCCTTGGATACAAGAAACAAGTCGAAGAATTGCAGAAGATTCAAATGACGGAGGTTCGGCGCCAGCTCAACTGGACGACAATGAGGCTATCAAAGCGTTGGAGAAGAGAATCGCGGATCAGGTAAACAAAGACCATTGTTTTTAATCGATTGTGCTGTATTGATAATATTTCGTTGCAGGGCGATAAAGTGTGCACGCTGAAATCATCATCCGGTGCCGATGTCTGGAAACCCGAAGTCGAAATTCTTCTCAAACTGAAGAAGGAACTGACCGCATTGACAGGCGTTGCTCCTCCTGCAGCTCCAACTGCCGGCGACAAGGGCAAGAAAAAGTAATGATACAACATCACATTCGTCTCGACCCCTTCAGGCCAAACTATTAAATTCAAGTGAAACAAAACAGACAACTATTTATTAAAGACTTCTACTGTCCAGTGGAAAGGATTTTGTACTCTTTATTCTTCTTTTTTTTTTCTAAAAAAATAAATTTATTTGAAAAGTCAATGTTTTTGGCATTTCTACATTTGCGTTGTGTTTTCAGTATTTTATTAACGGTGTATAGTTTAATTATTATTGAAGTGTCTTGCTAAAATGAACAAGACACTTGTGCTCCTATAAATGTTAAACACAATTTTACAATGAATAGAAAAGTAATTGAGAATAGTGAGGGGATAATACCGATTTACATGTCGATACTGAAGGTTTGTTCGCAAACCTAACGGTAACTACTATATAACGCATTTTATATTGTAAATTTGTTGTTCACCTGAAACTATACTTACAAACTAAAAATCACCTTATAATGATTTTTTTATTTGGCCAAATCACTTGATCTGAAACTGTCGGATACATAGAAATATCGATATGAAATTGAAGATTTGATCAGACTGTTTTGAGCGCATGTGAGAACCTCATATAAAAATATGAACACTTGCTGACCTTGTTCGGTTGCGGTTAATAGAGACCGCCCACCATCTTCTTTTCTATCTTTTAAGTTTGCGTGTTTCAGCCCTATAATTATCACAATAATCATAACAATGGGCCAAATATTGTACATTGCTGCAGCCGCAATTTCCTCGATCTGCATGTTAACCATGTGCATAAGCGCCAACTGTGAAGCTCAATTAAGCGCTATGCAATTTAAATTAAGAATATTGTCTAGACGAAGAACATTCCATGAAGACAGTATTGATTCTTGTTCGTTCATCAACATTTTCAGTTAACCAAGCTGGATTCGACTAAGGCATGCAATTCTGGCGACAAAACATTCTTTAGAGTTTCAAGCGCTGCTTTAATTTCTTTTTTTTTGCTCATTCTTGTTTTGTTTTGTTTTTCTTCTCTGACCGTATTCAGCCATTTTTCAGTCTGAGTCGACATATTTCTTTGAAAAATGGAATCTTCGTTTGCTTTAGAGCAACATGGTTCCTGAAAAGCAATTTTATTAAACTCTATATTAGATGAATTACCGTCCCTCGCCACTTCCGCTTCCACATCTAAAAAAGGAATGGCTGTTCGGGTTAACCTTGATCCGCTGAACATTTCCGCCCGGAAATGTTTTTCACATAGCCTTATTTTCGATGCGGTATCTAGAAGGTCTTCCCTTCTAATAATTGTTAGCCACGTCCGACGTCTATGGAAAAAAACACCAATACACCAATAGATTCCTTAACCAATTTTTGAAGAAATACAAAATAGATTTTAAATTCTGTGCGGAATGGCTTTACATCTCGAGAGGGAGGCGGGAAAGGTTGGGCTAAAAATTAACACCAGCAAGACCAAGGGCCCTATCAGGTAATTCGATTCGAATCGAATTGCTTTCGAAAGGAAGAAAATAGTACCTTGTAACTTGAACACCAATTTCTTAATTTCAAAAATTATCGAGTATTCGCTTCGAATGAAAAATTTCATATTGAACACTCAATGATTATTGAAATGGAGAAATTCGTTTTCGAATTACACGGTACCATTTTTCTCCTTTCGAAAGCAATTTGATTCGAATCGAATTACATGATAGGGCTCCAGGGTTCTTAATCCGCCGCTGCAAAAATCCTACACCTGTCATATTAATGGACATTAATGGGCAGCATTAACACAACTCACGCTTCAATATCTTTTGGGAAGCTAAAAAGCCGCCGTGATCCAGCTGGGATGTTTCCACAAAACAAGCACTTCATTTTCAATTTATTTTTAAAAAAATCAAATCCAAAATGATTTTCAAGCTCTCGCAAGACAGTTTACTTTTTAAAGAGTAACTGTAAATTCTAGCGCCAAAGCTTTCAACGAATGGAAAAACTCAACGAAGAACGAATATGGCAATGCTCCATTAAGGTTATTGTTTTGTGTTGCTGGTAACATGAAAATGAACACATACATTTGTGTGAAACACAAAAATGGCGACTCATACATATGCAACTGCGATGCCATGCCACGCATACAATTACACCTGAGGAACCCATGACTTTTTATTCGACAGACACAGCTGATTTGATATGTTGTTGTCTTTATCACTCTAAAGGGTGGTTTGCTTGAAATAATAGCTGTTGCTTCTAGAGTGGCGAGACTTATTTGTGTGTGTAGGATTATTTGCGTTCATTTTCTTGTTTTTCGATTCTGGCAATACTAAATATCTGTCAAATCGCACGCATGGCAAATCTAACCAAAACCATGTACGCGCACATCGCGATTTTAAGTGCAATTGAAAGTAGTGCTTATCATTGATTTTTAAAAGTGAAAAAAACGCAAGGTGCCGCGAACTTCCTACCTAAATGAACTGCTCGAAAGTGCGCGAGACATGAGTATGGTTATGAAAGTGCGACACGGAGAATTTCGCATTTGTCGTTAATTGTCCGCCAATTTGGCTAGTGTGAATGGTGCAGCACTACTATGGGACGAATCCTTGGGCCGGTGAGTTCAGCGAAAACTCCGGAAGTGCTCCAAAAATGAATTCAAAGTGGTTGTCAAATGACAACATTACAGGTGATTTCCGGCTTTTTCATCGGAACTCATAGGGTAAGTATACGTTTTTTGTTGTGTTAAAATTTTAGTGGATTGATGCGCCCAAAAATACGGGTCTTGCACGCGTTGTTGACGAGCCAGACGAAAGTTTCACTGCAGCTGACAGGACTAGATGCCTGGCGGTGAAACTTTCGTCTGGTTCAGCTGACACTCCGGCCTGAGAGTAAAGATGGCAGTGATCAAGGCGAGGATCGGAACACAGTACACTTCACCTATTGTTAAGAACAATATACTTTTGATGAAAAAAATAAGGAGCGAGGAGAATACCAACTACGGTGTGAAAGAGTGTTACCAAATGTTGCGAACACACAACCGAAAGTTGGGTGATGTTCCATTTCTCCTGGCGAATCGAAGTTATCCATAAGTTTCTTCGCAGTTCACTTTTTAGAAATTTAAGTTAAGTTATCACACAATGTTTATTTGGTTAATTTTCGTTTAACCCAGTCAAAAGTTAATTTCTCTACGCCACTGGTAAAGAAATTCAAAATGACAGCTTTATATACAGCGGTATTTCATAAACCAAAACAAACATTATAATTTCAGTTTTCTGACATAAAATCTGAAAAACTGACTGTTATTCACATTACATTCGACTGTTTTATTCCTTACCTATGAAATGACACCCCAATCTTATGGTTACGATTGCTATTTTTGCAACCAACAACGACACACTTCATTTTGCCCCAAATCACAACTGCACAATTTTACCGAATCAAAATATCGTTATTGTCTTTCTAATCTAGTCGCGGCTCTTTACCTCGGAATTATACTGTGCGCGAATTACGTCCTCAAGTCGCAGTCAACGAAAATCAGCTGTTCAGCCAGTTATAGTCAAATCTCTTGTTCGCGTTCTTTTGACACATTTGATCTGTGAAAAACTGGCTTCCTAACAAACTTGAGACACTTTTTTGAATTAAGAATAGAAACATGTACTTCCAAGCGCATAACAGTAACTTACAACAAAACAAATGATCACCCACAGTTTTAAACCACATGCCTATTGTGAATTGATATTTCGCGGCTCGTTGATTGCGACAAAGTTGAACTCGTCTCAACTTTCGCGACGTGAGCGACGTGTTGTTCGCGC
Organism: Chloromyia formosa; assembly: GCA_964017055.1. Taxonomy (NCBI): domain Eukaryota; kingdom Metazoa; phylum Arthropoda; class Insecta; order Diptera; family Stratiomyidae; genus Chloromyia; species Chloromyia formosa. The sequence goes on along the minus strand of OZ024814.1, from coordinate 65,443,485 downwards.
ACAGTATACTTATCGAAATCTGAAATACATTGGTTCAACTTTATTTGACAGCAGAAGCCGCGTTTTTCGTGCAAACTATAATTCAGCCTTTATAGTACGTTTACACTGGACTTGAAATCGCGGATTTCGAATAGCTGACTCCGAAATCCCGAAAGTGTTTACGCTGATACTTTTCAGATTTCATTTGACAATTAATAAATTAAATTGGGTTTCTACGTCAATTAATAGTCAAATTTTAACTTTGCTTGACAGTTGACAATTAAATATTTATTTTTAACTGTCACTCGAATATTCACCACGATAGAATTTTAAGCATTACCATGTCAAATCAGGATTTCAATCGCGATTTCAGGAGGATTTCATGGTGTCTTTGCTAAGTATCAAGATTTCGTTTGTCAATAAAATGTATGCGAAATCCGTCGGATTTCACGGAGATTTCGCCGAAATCCAATTTTACGAGATTTCGAGTCCAGCGTAAACGTACTATTACACGCAAAAATCGGCTCCAAACTTTCGCGAATTCAACCGTATTTACTTTTTTCACAAAGCGTTTGATAGCCTTATGCACAACATGAAAATGACAATCTTTACTCCCCCAGCTCTCGTCTTTTTCAAGAGTAAGATCGTCCCATTTTCAAGCTGTCAATTTGTATGGTTTGACAGGCATATACCCACTCCCGTTGTTAGTTATAAACTCAAATTTCATCAATCGGGGAGATGGCGGCGCCATAGAGGAACTAGATAAGAAGTGGAACTCAGTTCAACTGATACGATGGTTGTTCCTATTGAATTTGTTGCATATGTATTGAATTCCACTGTCGGTACACAATGGAATTGCGGAAAGCAGATAGCAAAACCATCGCGTCATATGTTTCCGTTTGCCCCAAAGTGCTAAGACTATCACAGCAGATCGATCGGGTAATATCAAAAGTGCATTCATTCTCTTGTTTTTCGATTCTGGCAATACTAAATATCTGTGAAATCGCACGCATACAGGCAAATCTAACCAAAACCATGCACGCACACATACCTAACCTATCCACCGTGTTACTTATACAATCGCAACTAAAACTGATTGGGCCCAATTTGGCTTTAGAGCAGCTGTTCGGAATTGCTTTTGTCCTTGTCGCTCTAATATTACGTTTACACTATCCCCAGGCCCAGATTACTTCATCTGCGCCGGCTGATTTAATCTGCAACTGTCAAATACATATAATTTTGAACTCACCACACCCAGATTAAGCAGCAGATGAAGTAATCTGGGGATAGTGTAAACGTAATATAAAGGGCCATTTCCCCCTAATTGTAGCTGTCGTTTTCAGCTCAACGGGGTAAGTTTGTGTGCGTTGGAGTAAGTGCGTTCCTGCCTACAAAATTATTAGTACTGAGCTCCACCTCTTATCGACTTCCTCTATGACAGCGCTAGCAAATTATGAATGCACCCTATGGCTGCATTCACGTGAACTGTTTTCGCTACGGAACGCTACATCCCCTCCATTACACATTTGAGGAGACGGTACCTGTCAACATTTCTTTCGTGATTGAACCGCTACAATGGTGATTATGTTAACATGTTAAAATCCTCTCCACAACTTTCGTTCACCAATTTTCCGTTGCAAAACATTTCTTTGGCACATCACGAAACAAGGAAATATCAAATTAAACGACAAGAAGACAGTGAATAGACGGGATTCTATTTGTGCTTTTGATGTACACAAACGTCACAACGCACATACCAGCTGCAAATTGTCAAATGTAGCGGCTGCCCAGGGAGCGTAAGGCCCTAATCAGATTGAACGCAGAATGCAGCAGCATCGGCAGAAGCAACAACACGTAGATCTGTCATCTCCGCTGTGCCATCGCGACAGATCTACGTGTTGTTGTTGTTGCTTCTGCCGCTGTTGCTGCATTCTGCGTTCAATCTGGTTAGGGCCTAAAAAATTTCTGCTACCAAGGGGAAGTAATCGCTCCGGAGCGGATGGAAGGAGCGATTGCAATCACGAGCGGGAGGGGTAGTAGCGCTACGGAGCGCTTCGGATGAAACGAGTTTCGTGAATGCACTCTATGTTATCCCTCTTTTAGTTCGGTTTTTCAAACTGTCAAAACAAATTTTCCTGCCCACAATATATCGAGACCACATTTGGACAGTTCTAGAACGTAAAATCAGGGAAGTTTTTAAGTGCATAGTTTGAAGTTTGAGTTTGAATCCAACATCCATTGAACAAAAATATGTCATCAGATTGGGATACCGTCACAGTCTTGCGGAAGAAGGCACCAAAGGCGTCTGCCTTGAAAAGTGAAGGAGCGATCAATGCAGCTCGCCGGCAGGGACTTCCAGTGGCAACTGAGCAAAAATGTAAATTTCTAAAAAAATAATACTTCAATTTTCATAGGAATTTCCAGGATGTACATCGGTATTTACATATGCCGTAATTATAACTTGTGGCGAAAATGAAGTATGCTTGCAATCATCTTATGGATGATAAAAACAAAGATAACCGGCTAAGTATAGATTATTTACGTCTATGAGAAAATCTTTCGTGAAGTGCAAATTATCCGTGCGTTCAGGATATGGAGTGTTGTGATTATTTAGCAATGGGCGGGTTAGGAGTTATCCAAAATAACAGCTCGCTTATTGGAAGTACATACATTTGTGGGAAATTGACGCGCTCGGTGGCGTGGTGGTCTTCGTTTAGTTACCGATCTAGAGAATGGAGGTTCGATCCTCGGAGCGAACAAAAACTACCAGTGGGTCCTAATAGAACTCCCACTGCGCTCCGTCAGTATAAAGACGGTGTGGTCTCGGTCACGTGACCGCGTCCACCAATTTTGGAAGCCCAGTAGCTGCGCGGCGTCCACACCTACTGAGCTCTCCCAAAGAAATCTCGGTCGTCTAGGCAGCCTCGCTCCGTCGATTCGTTCTGCACTCATTACTCTCTTTGGCATGCGATCATCGTCCATTGTACATGCCCTGCCCATTGAAGTCGTAGTTTGACGATTTTCAAAACTTCCAGCTCATCGTACAGTTCATACAACTCATGGTTGTACCGGATGCTCCATCCATCTCGATCGCAAACAGCCCCGAAAATTTCCCGTAGAACCTTACGTTCAAATGTGTAGCATGTTTCCGGAGGCTTGAGTTAAGCCCAACATACACCATCCGGGAATTCCTGTCCGGAAAAACTGATGCCCGGCCTTCCGGTTTGCCTGAATATAGAATACACCATACACCATCCGGAATTCCTTCCGGAAAAACTGATCAGGCCCGGGCTTGAGGAATTCTGGATCGTGTATGGCTGCTTCAGGCCGCCGTACAGGCGGCCTCAAGGCGAACTGTCCGGCCGCGTGAGTAGAATGAATTTTCACTGGAGTTTATTTCCATAGACGAATGTATCTGAAGCGTGGCTATGGATAGTGAAATGCCGTAGAACTCAATGCAATATATAGATACTTTCATTCTATGGCGATAAGATCGATTCCCATTTATCCAATCCGGCGGCCTCAAGGCGGCCTGTCCGGAATTCCTCAAGCAATTCCACTAGGCGGCCTGTTCGGACGCCTCACGGCGAACTGTCTGGCCGCGTGACTAAAATGAATTTTCACTGGAGTTTATTTCAATAGACGAATGTATCTGAAGCTTGGCTACGGAAAGTAAAATGTCGTACAATTCAATGCAATAGATAGATACTTTCATTCTATGGCATTTTACTTTCCATAGCCAAGCTTCAGATACATTCGTCTATTGAAAAAAAAACTCCAGTGAAAATTCATTTTAGTCACGCGGCCGAACAGGCCGCCGGATGGAATTGCTTTTTTTTTTATGTTTATGCTAAGTTTTAGGGGATACCCTTTGATGCGAGAGCACAGCCTTGGCGGGAAGGAAATTAGGGTAGTGGGGCTGGGATGGGTTGAGTTTGAATGAGGTACTGATGTACGTTTCGTTTAAATTTTTGCAGATCATAACTGCAGGGGAAAACAAAAGATGGTAGGTTGTTCCACATTCGTGTTGTTCTCGATACAAATGAATCATAGAATTTAACGGTACGACTACTACTGAGTTCAAGAAAATTCATTTTAGTCACGCGGCCGAACAGGCCGCCGGATGGAATTGCTTTTTTTTTTTATGTTTATGCTAAGTTTTAGGGGATACCCTTTGATGCGAGAGCACAGCCTTGGCGGGAAGGAAATTAGGGTAGTGGGGCTGGGATGGGTTGAGTTTGAATGAGGTACCGATGTACGTTTCGTTTAAATTTTTGCAGATCATAACTGCAGGGGAAAACAAAAGATGGTAGGTTGTTCCACATTCGTGTTGTTCTCGATACAAATGAATCATAGAATTTAACGGTACGACTACTACTGAGTTCAAGAAAATGAGGATGGGCACGGCAGGCTAGCCGGGTGTTACGCGAAGGAAGAGCAAGCTCAGGAATAAGACTGGATATTTCGGCAGAACAACGGCGGTTGTAGTAGCGATAAAAAAGTGATAAGCAACCGACATTTCGCCGGTGTTCAAGCGACTCTATATGAGAAGTTATGGATTCATCGCCAATAAGCTTGAAAGCTTTCCGTTGAACTTTGTCTAATGCGGATAGGGCAGTTCGACCTGCGCCTGCCGATATGTGGGAATTATATTCAAGTCGCGGTCTTATGTGGGCCTTATAAATTTGCGCCAAATCAGATGGAGTAAAGTATCTTTTACAGCGATTCATGAAACCCAGACACTTCATTGCATTTTTTGCAATGTTAAAGATGTGGTCAGATCAATTTAGTTTACTAGAGATGTTTATACCTAGTACGTTCAGTGTGGGTGAATCAGTAATGCCGACACCATCGACAAGAATGGGTTGGGCGGTAGATCGGGCACGTCGTTTATTGGAGATAAGACAACATTGAGTTTTGTTGGCATTAAACTCTACTCGATTCGCTTTCCCCCATGCAATAATTTTCGAGATATCTCTATTTAGTGAGTCAGACATGTGGTCTCGATTGAGAGATGTAGCATTTTGGCAGGAGTCAGCTGTAGAGTTAAAAGTATAAATAGCATCAAGAGTGCTGTCATCTGCAAAACTGTGAATTGTGTTTGATGTCACACTTAAAAGATCGTTGATGAACAGAAGAAAAAGCGTTGGTGATAGGACGGTACCTTGAGGGACCCCTGCGTTGGTGGTATGGCAATTCGATTTTACTCCATCAAGGACGACTTGAAGCGAACGGCCGTGGGGGAAACTTTGAATCCATATAACTAATTTTGGGTCCAGCCTGGAGTTTAGCTAAAAGAGCCGGATGCCAAACTCTGTCAAAAGCTTTCGAAATGTCGAGGGCAATGATTTTAGCTTCACCAAATTGATAAATACATCGATTCCATCTTTCGGTGAGATATGTCATTAAATCTCCGGTGGAGCGCGAAGAACGGAAACCGTATTGTCGATCGCTGATGAGATGGTGTGAATCAAGATAGCTCAAAAGTTGGTTGTTGACAAGGGTTTTGAAAACTTTTGACAGGACCGAAGTCAATGCTATTGGTCGATAGTTAGAGGGATCACATGCTTCACCTTTTTTGGGGATTGGTTGGACATGTGCCAGCTTCCATGTTGATGGATATACTCCTGTCGAGTAGGATAGATAGAACAGTTTTCGAAGAGGTTTCGCTAGCGAGGGAGCGCAATGTCTGAGAACTAATGGGGAGATGCCATCAGGTCCAGCCGATTTTGATACATCGAGCTTCGAGAGTACTTTAAATACTTCCCTAGTGCGGAAATGTAAAGGCTTCTGGTGTGAATCGCATAAGGGTATATCTGGTGGATTTTGCGTAGTGGGCAGTAGCCAAGAGTTTGCACCGAAAATTCCAGCAATCAAATTGGCCTTTTCTAGTGATTCACTATATATTTTCCCATCATGTACAAGTGGTGGAATGGAAGAACAGCTGAAGTTATTCTTCACAGCTTTAACAAGTGACCAGAAGCCTTTGCAACCTTTTCGCTCAACGAAAACTTTTTGTCTGATTTTACTATCGAACTGAAATTTAGCTTTATTGACAACAGATTTGCATGTATTCCGCGCAGAGTTGTAGACCTCTCTCAGTTCGGCACAGGGGCGTTGTTTGTATGTACGGTATGCCGCTTCTTTTCTCCTAATAGCCTCTTTGCAATCACTGTTAAACCAAGAGGTGGTAGTTGGTTTGATGTTCTTAAAGCTATGCGGGACAAAGCAGTACATTCCGTACCAGATGATATTTATAATTGATTCGCTTATATAATCGACGTTCTTCGTGGAGAAGCAGTCGGCCCAGTTCAATTCACTGATGTATTGATTGAAAGCAACCCAGTCCCCCTTATTATAATGCCATAATAGTCTTTTGGTGGGAGATAGGCCTTTGGCATTCAGGGCACAAGTTGTGAATCGGGTCGATATCAATTTGTGGTCGGAACTTCCCAAAGGAGATGAAACCAATACTGAGTATTTATCGGGGTGTGAGGTGATAAACAAGTCCAATAGGTTGGCGTTGGCCTTCGATATCAGGTATTCTGGTTGCTGAATCTACTAATTGGTGTAGGTTGTATGATTCACAAAATAACTGAACCAGTGGCGTGCACAGCCTTTACATGTAGGGTATGCAGTCCTATTATATCGAGATGATGAGATCAAAAAGAGGCAATATTTCGAAAAAATCACACGAAATAATAGTTCTATTTCTCAAATAAGAAATATAAACTAATTTTTGAGCAAGAAATAACCATTTTAAATATATAAATTGCATTGATTTATTTAGTAAACTGAAGCATGTATTTTGAAATGTCTTGAAGAAACATGTTGTTTAAAAAAATTCTTTGTAAAAACACTATAGAAGAATTATATAAAAAAGAAAATTATTTGTAAATTAAATCGATTCGTCTATCCTTTTTAAGGTAAAAGCTTAAAACATCGTCATAAAATGCACCGGATCGCTTAATATCCAAAAGAAGTTCCTTTTCAATTGAAATGATAGAAAGATCAGTAAGTCGTTGCTGTTCTTGTGTATTGCGCAAATATGTGTGAATACGTTTCAAACATGAAAAGGATCTTTCAGCAGATGCGCTACTTGCGGGTATTGTTATTATTAGCTTCGCCAGACGTATTGATTCAGGGAATACTGTTTGTAGATTGTTTTCACAACAATGCTTAATCATCTTAAAAGGAACAAGATTTTTAAAACTTGGGGATTTGTAGATACATTTTAGTTCATTTTTAAGGCGCTCAATATTGAATTCGAATGAACTATATGTGGAAATGAATTGATTAAAAAGAGTATCTGGAAATGTCGCAGAGTAACTATTAAAATTTTCGGGTGCTAGTAGTTGAACAAAAGTTAGATCTTTTAAGTTCTTAAAACGAGTTCGCAATTCGTTTGTCACGTTGTCTATGATTTCTAAAAATATTCGTTTGTAATGCAACTTAATATCTTGCATTGGTATATTCCTTTTAACTTTTGGTTCGCCGCATATTTTCTTAGCACTTTCGTAAACGGATTCAAATTTTTCTCTGTATATTTCTAAAAAATGTTCAAATTCTCTAATTTTATTGGCACAGTACCCAATGTCCGAAGTTTTCTTCTATATTACTTCGTAAAGGATATCGGTTTCTATAAAAATTGCATTGAACGTGTGCAGTAAAAAAATAAAGTCAAATTCATTCAAGTGAACAAGGAAAGCCGAAACCTGGGTAAGTGTTTCACCATCCCATTTTTCGACATCTTCTGCCATATTTTCAAACAATTCTATCAAATTGCTGTGTTCGTTGAAGATGACGTTCACAATTCGTGAATGATAACTCCATCGAGTCTCAGCTACACGTGGCAGTTTTTTCATTTCCGCAAACTGATTATAAAATGATAATCGTTTGGTGCTGCCATGAAAGAAATTTGACAGTGTCTTAATAATATTAAAAAATCTTTTTGTCTCCGTAATACGTTCAAACGTTTTAGAAAGAGTAAGGTTCAAGACATGTGCCGAGCACCAGACAAATAATGCATTGGGGCACTGCTGTCTGACTAAAGATTGAACACCGTTTTGATTAGAAGACAACACTGATGCACCATCATATGTTTGCGCGATTAATTTTGAAGTGCAATTAAATTCTTGTATAGTTTCTAAAACTATATTACTCAAAGCTTTTGCCGTCCGATCCATGCTTACATCTACATATTTAATAAACCTATCAACTACTTCATAGCTATTAAAGTATCTTAAAACTAAAACTAACTGCTCTCGACCACTAATATCGGGTGTTTCATCTATCATAACAGCAACAAAATCAGTTTTTTCCAATTGTTCTTTTATTTCACTCAAAAGAACAGCTGCAATAGATGAAATCAAATCATTTTGAATCCTATTTGATAGACCTGTGAAAGAGCTTGTTGAATTTTGTAAATGGTTTTCCAAGCAACCGTCATATTTTGCTATTAAATCGACCAACTCCAAAAAATTTCCTTTGTTCAGTGAAGAAGCTACTTCCGAATGGCCACGGAACGATAACTCTTGCTTTCCAAGAAAGCAGATTATATCTATCAATCTCTGAAAAATATTTCTGTTTCTGTCAACCTTTGCATTGTGTCGTTCTATGTCTATCTTCAGTTGGCTACTTAAACTTGTCTCAATCCGATTATGCCCAAAAGTATGAAGCTTCAACGTAGACTCCAGATGTTTCTCACTTTGATCATGTTTTTTGGAAGCATTCGAAAAATTGTTGAGATCAACATACCCAGTATCACTCCAAACATTTTTTGAATTTGAAAAAAGAATGCACGGATAACAATACAAACGGTTCGTATGCTTGCAACCAGTAAGCCATGGGTATGTATCATAATACTTTCTATTAAAATTCCTGGTGACGCTCCCTTTTTTCTGGGTAAGATTTAGGCTGGGCGTACACCTACCAGCCGTTATGATTTGTTTTTTATCGTTAAATGATAATGTACTAAATACTTCCCTTAATTTAAGCGAGCACTCGCCATCACAAACTTCACAATTGAAAATCTCCATAATCACAAATTTCACAAATTCGACAAACAACGACTACTCGTGTCAAAACCACAGAGACAACAAGCACGGAAAGAGGCGAAGTAAATAAGAACCAGGTCTCATCTAATTTTTCTCCGTCTACGTCTCTCTTAATTCTCTCTTTGGTTCCAGCCCTAGATGATTTTGACTCATATTAAACATGCAATCTCCAATTTCATATATGTTTACATGACTTATTCTACAATATTTGAATTGAATCTATTCAGTATACATTTATTTGTGGCATTATTACTAAAGCAGCATTTTTAATTTATCGTAAATTTAATCTGAAATAATAAAAAAAAATGAACAGGGCATTCTTATTTAATTTCGCGCATGCAAACTAACTTTCATATGAGCCACTGTATTTCTTCATATTCACCACTTCAACCCGAAAACTATAAAGAGACATGCATACGTCGTATCCCATCGCGTCCGCGTGCTGGCGTTCTGTATGCTTAGAAATGTGATTGATATTGAGAAAGAGTCTTACCAAAAGTAGGCATGCTTATAAAGTACACATACTAATGCAGTATCCCTAGTGCTTAGTTTACGCGGCAATTCTTGGCGCCTATATGAAATTGGTGTGTATTCTCGGTATTCTCATAGAAAGTATTGATAACATTGTGTGGGTGATATGTAGGCACCAGGGATTTTGCTTTCCTACATGGTGACTTTTTTTTCGAAGTCATCAACAGCCAATATGCAGAATGAGTTGATATTGCATTCATTACAGTAATGCGAAAAATTTTGGATGTGGTTTTTAGGTGATGATGCGAAAAATGTTGGATGTAGTTTTTAGGTAAATTTTGCAATTTCAGTCAGGGTAGGCACTGCTTTTGTGCATGTATGGAATGCACGCCACTGAACTGAACCAGTCTTCCTGCTGGGCTTGTGGACGAAGAGTACTTAAGCCATTCAGTATTGTGTACATTGAAATCGCCTGCCAAGGCGATTTCTGATGAAGGGAACCTCTCTAACAACTCATCGATATTGCTAGAAAGTATATCGAAGTAGTGTTCCGTATCGGAATCAGAAGTCCCAGGGCTCCGATATAGAAAACACAAGAATATAATGTGTTTTTTAAAATTGAATCTAATCCAGGTGTAGGCAGTGGCGGCTCGTGACCTAGATAACTGGGGGTTCACAAAGAAAGGCAAGATTTTAAGATGAAGCAGATGAGCAGAAAAAATGTAATTCAGTACAAAATATTAAATACACGTCTTATAGATGAAATCTAGTCTCCTATTCTTTTTCGATGCGAACAGATCAATTACTTTTTCATTCAAAACTGGAATTTTGGCAATCATATTTTTCTCTATTGAGAGCATGGCCAGTGCACTTAATATTTTCTCACTCATAGTGCTTCTCAAAAACGTTTTGACTCTCTTTATCAAACGATATGCGGTGTCCAGTTGCTGGCGAATGTCCACTCTAGCGCCGAGTTCAAATGAGATTGAGAAACCACATGTTTTTTTTAATTTTTTGTGACAAGTGCGCAAGGTCAGTAACCCCTGAATTAATCCAGCCCGAATCGCCATTTTCCCCAGAAAACAGGAGGCAGGGGAAACAAAAGAAACGATTTGTAACTTCACACCCGCAAATCCAACCATTTTTTTCGTAAATTTCTTTTTTAAATTCCCTTTTGAACTCGCGTAATTTGGATTTCGAGACTTGCTCAATTTTTAATTCAGGTGTAGGCCTTCCGTCGTTCTTTATTTTAAGTTTGTCTTCTAATGGCAAGCACGAAAACTGCAAACTTTTCAGTGCAGATACAGTTGTCATATTGCATACAACAATTCTGAAACATTTTTTAATACACATAAACACATACCCTCTTTTTATATAAAATTCTCATTCACTTAAAATACATTCTGAATAATTTAAAGGAAAATTATGAATTTGTTCCCACGTCTCACGCAAGTTCATCGATGCAATTGACCAACTAACTACACACAGAATTTTTCCTATTTTCCACCCCAGATTTCCAACCAACGGCCCCAAGTCTACGCAGCAGTTCGAGCCAGTCCGATCGAACGAATATTTTCCTTGATAACATCGCTGTACAATTCCCCATAGGAGCACACATTTCTTGTGCTCCTATCAAAGCTAATTCGCTTGTATGGCGAATTCATCTTTCCCAATGTAAAATAAACCCGAGCGAAGTATTTTCTAAGAGCACGTGCGCGTAGACTTGTAGTATAGCGTGATGATCGATTTTGGTAGGTGATGTTGTTGGGAGTTGATATGATGTTTGATTTCTTCGTCGTGTGTGCAAGTTTATAATATTGTAAATTTGTAGTTAGGTTAATTAGAACTCTATAATGCCGATGATTGATGTAATAAATACACATGGGGGTTCACGTGCTCATGTGCTCCTATGGAGCAGCCGCCACTGGTTGTAGGTGAATTCTGGATTAGATAAAGTAAACTGGGGGCTGATGGTTGAATAAGCGACATTATTTCTAATGTATTGTAGATTGCAATTCCCCTTTGGGGTGAGAAGACAGGCAAGAGGCGATATCTAGGGACATAATATTGGCTTATGTCGGAATCGCTAGAAACTTTCGTTTCGCTTAAGGCCATAATTGCTGGATTATGCAACATCAGATGAGCATGCACCGCAGTATGATTCGCCCTTATCCCACGAATATTGCAGAAATCAAAAATGAATTCTTGCATGTTTCCGTGTAGGAGTAACGAAACGTACAACGTTACGGGAAGGATGGTGGATTTTGTCACTTAATAGTTGGACCAAGCAGCAATGATCCGATCGCAGCTAACAGTAGTGTTATGCCTACTTGTTAGTTATGATTGGATCGACGGCTACCTTTAGTCGCAATTATTGCCGTGATTATTCTGAATTTATTGCATTTGCATTAAATTCAGAAAACGGACGGATTTTTAATTATCTAAAAGGAACAGACTCACCGAGGCCGTGCTTTGTTGACACCAAAGGAGTCATTCGCCAATGCACACAACACATACACACACGCACACACGATATTAAAAGGCGAGATTTAAATGTGGCGCGCACATGTGGCTACAGCCAGGCTGGACGTAAAATTTTTCTATTTTTAGATTTTTAAAAATTCTGAGGACAGATTACGCGCACGTCTGTTCCTCATGACGGTCTGCACTTAACTCCAGGAATTCCGGACAGGCCGCCGGATGGATAATTGGGAATCGATTTTATCGCCATAGAATGAAAGTATCTATTTATTGCATTGAATTGTACGACATTTTACTTTCCATAGCCAAGCTTCAGATACATTCGTCTATTGAAATAAACTCCAGTGAAAATTCATTTTAGTCACGCGGCCAGACAGTTCGCCTTGAGGCGGCCGGACAGGCCGCCGGATGGAATTGCTTGAGGAATTCCGGACAGGCCCCCTTGAGGCCGCCGGATGGATAATTGGGAATCGATCTTATCGCCATAGAATGAAAGTATCTATCTATTGCATTGAATTGTACGACATTTTACTTTCCGTAGCCAAGATTCAGATACATTCGTCTATTGAAATAAACTCCAGTGAAAATTCATTTTAGTCACGCGGCCGGACAGTTCGCCTTGAGGCGGCCGGACAGGCCGCCGGATGGAATTGCTTGAGGAATTCCGGACAGGCCGCCGGACAGGCCGCCTCAAGGCGACTGTCCGGCCGCATGATTAGATTGTGTGGTGGAGGCCTGGCGGGAACGATTTTCCTTCCGGCCGCCTGAAGGCGGCCTGAAACGACCATACACGATCCGGAATTCCTCAAGGCCGGGCCTGATCAGTTTTTCCGGACAGGAATTCCGGGTGGTATGTTCGCCTTTAGGGTCCATGCTTCGCAGCCATAGCATAGGACTGGTCGTGTAATGGTTTTGTACACGCGTAGCTTCGTGTTTCTGTGCACATGCTTCGATTTCATTACGGGGAGAACCGAGAGAAAGGTCTTATTATCCGTCGCTTGATTTCGTCAGTTTCGTTGGCGTCCCTCGACAAGTTGCAACACAGGTATATGAAGTTGTTCACCAACTCGTTGTTGAGGTCCCCCACATTGATGCTCGGTTGTGCAGGTGTCCTTGTCGTCGATTGCATCATTATTTTAATTTTACCCTCGTCAATACGTAGTCCGACTATTTTTGCAGCGGTATCGAGCGTATGCAGTTCTTCTGTGTCGGCCAATCTTCGGGACATGATGTTGATGTCGTCGGCGTACGCTGCTAATTGTGTCGACTTGATGAGTAGCGTCTTGCTGTTGTCCATATTCATAGCCCGAATAACGTATTCCAGTGTTAGGTTGAAGACCGTCGGTACCAGTCCATCGCCCTGTTTCAGACCAGTGCGTGTTTCAAATAGATCAGTAAGTCTATTATGGATCCTGACTTGTGAGACGGAATTGGTCATCGTCATCTTTGTCAGTCGCACTAATTTGGCCGGTATACCAAATTGCAGCATGATGTTGTACAGTACTCCACGATCGATACTGTCGAATGCCTGCTTGAAGACGACAAAGATTTGGTATACGTTTATGTTGTATTCCCAGCACTTCTGGAGTATCAGTTTGACTGTAAAGAGTGATCAGTTGTGGAGTGACCAGGTCTGAATCCGCTTTGATATTCGCCAATGATTCTGCTTACGGTTTTATTCTATTTTCCAGAATTTTCGTCAGAATTTTATAGGACGTACAAACTAGTGATTTTTCCCTGTAATTCTCACACCGCGATTTATCTCCCTTTTTGTGAATTGGACAGATGATGCTTCTGCGCCAATCGTCTGGGATCTCCTCGTCCTCCCATACTCGCAGGAGTAATTGATGTATGGCATTAGCTAGACCCGTTCCACCGAATTTTAGCAGTTCAGCTGGAATCTCGTCAGCGCCCGGCGCTTTATTTCGTTTTAGTGACCGCAACGCGAGATCAACTTCCTCTACTGTCGGGGTTGTATGGGTGGGCCTGGATCAACAATATGGTCGAGGGCTTCTTATGTGGGCATATTAGATGGTAGGTTCAGAAGCTCTTCAAAATAAGAGGCCCATCGTTTATTAATGCCATCGGTGTCGCTGATGATGTTTCCATCCTTGTCCTTACAAAGGCTAGTCCTGGGTTGATAGCCGTTCTTACTTGTTCTTTGCTGTAATGATTATATTCACTTTCCAGCTTTTATTTTCTGTACTTTTACTATATTTACCTCGCGACGTTTCGCCGAGGAAAATACAGTAAAAATACAGAAAATGAAAGCTGGAAAGTGAATATGATCATTACAACAAAGAAGAATAACAACAACCAGTGAATAAAACAACAATTAACTGTTCATAATTGTGTTTACTAGTTTGTACGCTTGTCTGGTGTTCCTATTAGCTAAGTTTTCGTTTATATTCAGCAACTGCTCGTCGAAGTATTTACGTTTCTTACGTCTAATTATTTTATTCGATATTCGCCGTAGCTCGTCATATTTTTCTCTTCTAGCTCTGGTTCCTCGTTGAAAGCATTGTCTGTAGGCCTCGTTTTTCGCGTCAAGTGAATTTTTGCATTCTTCGTCAAACCAGTCATTTCGTGCTCGCGGGGCTTTATATCCCACGACCTTCTCTGCGACATCTCTGATGGTACCCTTGAGTTCTTCGCAGAACCCATGGACGCCTGTGTTGCTAATGTTGTGTAGCATAGGCGATAGTCTTTCCTTAAGGGCGGCAGCATACGCCACCGCCGTAGCATTGCTCAGAAGCTTATCAACCGCAAAGATTTTGGGAGAGCTGATTCTCAATTGGTGCACTGAGGAAATTCTACATCTGTAGGTCGTCTTCACCAAGTGATGATCTGAGTCGCAGTTTGCTCCTCGATAGGAGCGGACATCCATCACACTAGACGCCCTTCTCCTGCAAATGAGGACGTGATCAATTTGGTTGACCGTGTGTGCGTCTGGAGATTTCCAGGTCTCCTTGTGAATGCGTCGATGCGGTAAACACGTAGAGCTTACGACTAGATATCTGCTGCAGTCTGAGTCGCAGTTTGCTCCTCGATAGGAGCGGACATCCATCACACTAGACGCCCTTCTCCTGCAAATGAGGACGTGATCAATTTGGTTGACCGTGTGTGCGTCTGGAGATTTCCAGGTCTCCTTGTGAATGCGTCGATGCGGGAAACACGTAGAGCTTACGACTAGATTCCTGCTGCAGGCGAAGTCGATAAGACGCTGGCCGTTGTCATTACATTCTTCATGGAGACTGTGGCCTCCAGTGGTCCCCCGGTGCCAACTTTCATTTCCGACTTTCGCGTTATAGTCTCCCAGCAGTAATTTGATGTCGTTTGTTGGAAGTGAGTCGAAGAGAGTCTCAAGGCGGGCGTAGAACTCGTCCTTTACTGCGGCTTCTTTAACTTCAGTGGGTGCATGCACATTGATGAGCCAGAGATTGAAGAATTGAGTCTTAATGCGAATCGCACACAGCCGTTCATTTATGGGTTTGAAGTCAGTAATGTGCGGCTTGAGGTGATTGTTTACTATAAATGCTTCTCCAAACTCCTTGCGGCCCGATGTGTAAAAATTGTGTGCGATTTCTTGTCATTGATCTCGCTGCCAAGCCAATTTATTTCCTGGACTGCATTAATGCTCAGTTTGTACTTTTCGACCTGTTGAAGGAGGGCCTTCTCGGCCTCTGGTTTGTTCAGGGAGCGTACATTCCAGGATCCGAAAGAATAATCCTTTAGTCGTTTGCGTGGTCGTCGTTGTTGATCCGTCCAATCCGAGGCTTTTGTTCCAGGTTTCTTGACATGGAGTGGTTGTTACAAGGACGAGTTTTTAGCATATCGCTTAACCCCCTTGAGGAGATGGCCACGGAAGATAGCTGCTTCAGATGGTTTAATAAACGTGCTCGAGTTTACACAACTATGTTGCATGCCCAACTACGCAAGTCATTCCATCCTACTAAACCTGAGACGCTTAGGTGTTGGTCAGCCATTCAGGCTATAGCTATCTGCCTTTTTCCAAATGTCTTATCTCTAAGACTTGGCCGTCAGCGGTTTGATACACTGCCGTTACCAGGGGGCGCCCACGAAGAGGACTATGGAAAAGTTTTTTTGCCTTTTTGCCTTTTTAGGAACCGCACGTCCGAAAAGTGCATATGTTCTCAAGACGTCAACAACGCATAGAAATGCAAGAGATGTTGACGCGCCAAGGCAAGGGTCAAGGCACTCGAAAATTTGAACACAAAAAGTTTTGGTCTGTTCAAATTTTCAAGCGTCAATTTTTCTCACAAAAGTACATCATAGTACTTGATTTTTTTTTAATAAAATATTATTTTAGCTGAGTTTATTGTATCAGTTTTGTATACATGCATATTTACAGGACAGCATTATGATGTCCTATATAATTCTTATTTATTTTCAAAAAGAGCGGCTGATCGGGCATCACAAATTGAAAATAAAAACGTAAATTTCGTAAATCGCTTCGAAATTTGAACTACTTATTCAAATTTCAAAGTAGCGTGTGCATTTTTTTCTCGGTTCAGATTTCCAAGCAATTCAAATTTCCGAATGTTAAAATTTCCGAACTTGTGCTGTATATGGAAAATTGCAATATTTGCAAATTGTCTTGCGTGGGCTCCTTTCGCTCTGCGCTTAAGGGATCACAATCCTCAATATAACGCTTTGTTTCGCTGGCTCTACATGCAACAGCACCACTATCTTTTCAGCGCTTTGACCATATATATATATACCCTTTACGAATGTGATAGGGTATATTAACTTTGTCATGGAGTTTGCAACGCACAGAAGGAAGCATCTCCGACCATATAAACTATACAGGGTATCCCATTCATGATGGTAAATATTTAAAAGGTAGATATTATGGCTCATTTGGAGAAAATTAATATACGACAGGAACCCTCTATCTTTAACCGTTACAGAGTTATAGCATTTGAAAAAAAAAACTGTCCAAACCCTTGACTTGTCCAACCAATTCTAAATTTTCTAAGCCCCCAATTATTCGATCCAAGATTTATTCTTACTTTCTGAAACTACATAAAATTTCATTTAAACAAACTTTTTACCGGTTAAAAAAATCACCATTATTTCAAAGATAAAACCGTTCAAACTTTGAAAAAATTGTGAAATCTATTTTTCATCAAAAATCCAAATGATTATTTCGTAACGGTACTTTGAACTGACAAATCTGCAAAGTTGACGAAAGTTGCCCCGTTATGTTATGTTTCGATGGGCGTATAAATATTAAGGACTTAGATTTGAAAATTTGCGAATGTGATGTTTTAAAGATTAAAAAACGTGATTTTCATGTACAGCAAATCACATGATATGAACAAGTATGTACTAACAGTGCCAAATTAATGTAACAAAAAACTTTACATTGGAAATGTTTCTGGCCAAAAATACATCATAACGTACTTGCTAAGCTAACGGTTATTTTAACCGTAAATGCTTGTTATTTCTAAATCATGCTTGTATTTACTCGCAAGTTCTTCGACCCGCGATTGCGATTGCTGAACCTGAAATTTGGTGGCAGATGGACGGATGTCCTGCCCATAACGGAAGAGTTATCATGGAGTTTCTTCATAACGAATTCCACGAAAAGTGGATCGGACGATATGGGCCTATTGCATGGCCTGCTAGAAGCCTTGATTTAACTCCTCTTGGAAGTGTGGGGAAGTTTGAAAAATGAGGTTTATAACGAACCCATCACGTCGCGGGAACACCTGATTCGGAAAATTGAAACGACATGCAGCGATTTGAGAGAAAAGAGGGATGAAGTTCTCCGTGCTGTCGCATCAGTTGCCAAAAGATGTCAAGCTTGTATCCAACACGAAGGAGGACATTTCGAACAATATTTCTAGTTTTCACTTTGGATGTGATTTGAATTCCTTTGTCATTAGTTTTGCTTCTTTTCTGTTATTTCGTTAACTAAAAACAAGCTAGCGATCGGCTAGCTTGCAGAAGGTATGATACCCATCATACCTTCGTTGTTTTGTGGTACATTTGTCACTTTGAAATTAGTAATAAAACTTGTTCCGATTTCACTGTTCCTATAAGAGGTATATGAAATTGTGGGCCGATTTCAACCAAATCTATTAACGTGGCTTAGCAGCCAATTTGATTGAGTAATATGCAATTTCATAAAGATATCTTCAGAAATAAAAAAGTGTTTTTTCTGATAAAAACTTGCTTTTGGAACGGTCGTTCCTAAGACAGCTATATGATAGAGTAGTCCGATTTCAACCAAATTCGGAAATGTGATTTCACTAAAGATACTATTGATTAATGTGAAATTTCAAAACAATATCTATAGAAATAAAAAAGTTATTTCCACAAAGACGAATTTTTGGATCGGTCGTTCCTATGGCAGCCATATGACGTAGTGGTCCAATTTCAACCAAATTCAGGGATGTGATTTGACTACTACTGATGAGTGTGAAATTCAAAGATGATATCTTTAGAAATAAGAAAGTTTTTCTCACAAAGTCGAATTTTTGGACCGGTCGTTCATATGACAGCTATATGACGTAGTGGTCCGATTCAACCGAATTTGGGTATGTAATTTAGCTAAGGATACCATTGATTAGTGTGAAATTTGAGAACGATATCTTTAGAAATGAAAAAGTTTTTCTCACAAAGACGAATATTTGGACCGGTCGTTCCTATGGCAGCTATATGACGTAGTGGTCCGATTCTGTTGGTTCCGACATATATACAGCGTGCAATAGAAAGAAGGCTTTGTACAAAATTGCAGCTCGATAGCTTTAAAACTGAGGGACTAGTTTGCATAGAAACAGACAGACAGACGGACAAAGCTTAATCGACTCGTCTCATCATACTGACCAAGAATATATGCAGTTTATATGGTTGGAGATGCTTCCTTCTGTGCGTTGCAAACTTCATAACAAAGTTAATATACCCTATCACATCAGTGAAGGGTATAAATATAACATAAGTAAAATTGTTTTGAAAATAGCGTTGAAAATCGCGTTTTTTTACGTTTAAAACGTCACATTCGCAAATTTTCAAATCGAAGTCCTTAATATTTATACGCCCGTCAAAACATAACATAATGGGGCAACATTTGTCAACTTTGCAGATTTGTCAGTTCAAAGTACCGTTACGAAATAATCATTTGGATTTTTGATGAAAAATAGATTTCACAATTTTTTCAAAGTTTGAACGGTTGTATCTTTGAAATAATGGTGATTTTTTTAACCGGTAAAAAGTTTATTTATATGAAATTTTATGTAGTTTCAGAAAGTAAGATCAAATCTTGGATCGAATAATTGGGGGCTTAGAAAATTTAGAATTTGTTGGACAAGTCAAGGGTTTGGACAGTTTTGTTTTTAAAATGCTATAACTCTGTAACTCTGTAGTAGTCCGGATGGCGTAACGGTTAGCACGTTCGCCTTCAACGCACTGGGCCCCGGTTCGATTCCGGGGATTTACGTGTCGGACTATGAGCCGACTCAGCTGTTAAATGAGTACCCATTATGGGGTAAATAACTCGGTTGAGCGTGTTGCTGATCACATACCTCTGCACAAAAACCGTCACGATCTAGAAAATGAGATGATGCTAACTCATCTCGAGGCCGTGTTTCAAATTGGACTGTTGCGCCAGTTATTTATTTATTTATAACTCTGTAACGGTTAAAGATAGAGGGTTCATGTAGTACATTAATTTTCTGAAAATGAGCCATACTATATACCATTTAAATATTTACCATCATGAATGGGACACCCTGTATATATTCTTGGTCAGTATGACGAGATAAGTCGATTTAGCTTTGTCCGTCTGTTTCTATGTAAACTTGTCTCAGTTTTAAAGCTATCGAGCTGAATTTGTACATAGCCTTCTTTATATTGCACGCTGTATACCTATATGTCGAAACCAATGGAATCGGTCCACTGCGTCATATAGGTGCCATAGGAACGACCGGTCCAAAAGTCTGTTTTAGTGAGAAAAACTTTTTTGTTTCTAAAGATATTGTAACCAAATTCCAATGGTATCTACTACATTCCTGAAAATTGGACTACTATATCATATAGCTGTCATAGTTACGACCGATCCAAAAGTAAGTTTTTGTTAGAAAAACTTTTTTATTTCTAAAATTTCACATTGATTGATCATATTTATCGCCATTCCTAAATTTGGGTAAAATCGGCCAACTATTTCTTTTACCTCTCATAGGAACAGTGGAATCGGAACAAGTTTTACCTCTAATTTCAGCAACACAGACCGTGAAGGGTATCTTACCTTGTTTTAGTTAAGATCGCCACTGGGATGAGCTTGTTACATACGGTTAATGTTGTTTATTTGACAGTTATTTTTGGCGATCATCATAACCATATCTCCTAAAACGTAGCAAATTCGCTCAATTTTTTTAGATTTGGTCAATTCAGGTCGGTGTTATGATATTCAGAAAGGAAAAATACTTCCATTTATGGATATTTCTAATTCGGGGTGTACTACTTTGCCTTAACCCCTAGTGGGGCATAGCGCGTCAACTACTCCTGCGCGCCATCGTACTCTGTTCTGGGCAATGGGGCGCAACTCCCCAAAAGACTTACCCAGTGCCTGACACTTCTTTGCCACAGATCGACGCCATGTGATTCGAGGACCCCCTCTTGGTCGGCCTTGGTTGGAAATGGGGTTCCATTTCATGGTATGCAAAGCAATGCAATTATCACTCTTCCGAAATGTGTGACCTATCCACTGCCATTTTCGCCTGCGTATCAATTCGTCGATTGGCATCTGACCCGTACACCGACTTAGCTCTTCATTATACCCTTCACGGATGTGATAGAGTATACTAACTTTGTCATGAAGTTTGCAACGCACAGAAGGAAGCATCTCCGACCATATAAACTATATACCTATACATATATTCTTGGTCAGTATGATGAGACGAGTCGATTAAGCTTTGTCCGTCTGTCTGTCTGTTTCTATGCAAACTAGTCCCTCAGTTTTAAAGCTATCGAGCTGAAATTTTGTACAAAGCCTTCTTTCGATTGCACGCTGTAAATATGTCCTAACCAACGGAATCGGACTACTACGTCATATAGCTGCCATAGGAACGATCGGTCCAAAAATTCGTCTTTGTGAGAAAAACGTCTTTATTTCTAAAGATATCGTTTTTAAATTTCACACTAATCAATAGTAGTAGTCAAATCACATTCTCGAATTTGGTTGAAATCGGATTACTCTATCATATAGCTGTCATGGGAACAACCGTTCCAAAAGCAAGTTTTTGTTAGAAAAACTTGTTTGTTTCTAAAGATATCTTTACCAAATTTCATGTTATTCAATCATATTGACTGCTAAGCCACGTTCCTAAATTTGGTTGAAATCGGCTTAATATTTTACATAATATATTGTACCTCTCATAGGAACAGTGAAATCGGAACAAGTTTTACTATTAATTTCAAAGTTGCAAATGTAGGGTATCATACTTTCGGCTAGCTTGTTTGATATTGTTTCGGGCCAGAATATTCTTAAAATTCGACGAAGATATGAGTTGACGAAAACTTGCAGCTTTCTGGTAACTCCTACGGAAACTTTCCATGTACTGCTCTCATACAAAAGCACTGATAGTACCAGGGAGCGAAACAGGCCCAGCTTGGTCTTGATGCTGAGATAACTGCTCTGCCAGATTTTGGACAGCATGTCGTATGCGCATTTAACCAGCCACTTTGTAAAATAAGTACTCCCTGGACGCTGGCTAACGGATGACTAACGTCAAGGATACGTAATGGTACATCGCTCCCGTCGCAAATAACAAAGTAGATCGCCAACTATCTTGCCGGCAGACAGTCCAACACAGAATTTAGAACTAGGAAATCTAAACTGGAAGAATTAAACAGGGTGCCCCCAAAGGAGGAGTCTTGTCTCCCACCCTGTTTAATTTGTGCATGTCAGGATTCCCTACACCATCGGACGGACTCGATGGCAACCGGAAACAACATCACCCAAATATGCGAGATAAACAGATATATTTACGAGCTGAACGACTTCTTCGTCAATAGGTTAGGTTAGGCTAAAAAGGCTGCTGTGTAGAACACAGCCCACATAGACCACCAATGCGTCCGTTGTGATACCTCAACGCCATAAAGAGCCTAGTCGTCAAACCATCCGGATCTATCAATAAAGCGATGTAGATGAGAGAGCGAGAGCCAGCACTTATGGTACGTCTTTCAAGTCAACCAGGTCAAGAAAGTAAAGCGAACCTAGAGTATCCTTTCTTCTACCGGCCAGAGCAGTGCAGGTGCATAGGAAGTGAGCTATTGTCTCCTCCTCCTCGTCTCCCCAGCTTCTGCAGTGATCATTATACGGAAGCCGAAGACGCCCGGCATGCTCACCTATCAAGCAATGTCCTGTAATGATCCCCACAACTTTCCTTAGATGCCTTCTCTCCAGCATCTGCAGTCCTGAAGAGCGGCTAGGATTAAAGGCCGGCCAAATTTGCCTTGTAATATCCAAGAAAGCCACCAATGTATACTCCTTGCAAGTTAGAGATTTCTCAATACATGCAACTAATGAATGCAAAGCTGCGTCCACCGAATTCCCCTTCCAGTAGGCATGCTGCGAAGAGGTGAGAAGGTGTGATGGAATAGTGCCCCTTAAGTATATGTCGGTAAGACGCTCCAGCATCTTTAGCAAGGTTGACGATAAGCTTATGGGAGGAAGGTCTTTCGGACGTGGGTGCGAGCTTCTGCCCGCCTTCGGGATAAAAACCACCTTCACATCCGACCATGTGCGAGGAATGTGTACCAGCTCTAAGCAGGCCCTGAATATACTTTCAATCCAAGGATACACTAAGTCCACCGTTTTTAGGGTTTTGTATAAAAACAAAACCCTTATGAAATCGGTCATGCGTCCGTCTGTCCGTCTGTCCATGAAATATCTCACGAACCGCTGAAGCTACATGCATGAAATTTGGTGGAAATATGTAGAAATACTATAATTCTGTGGAGAAAGCGATGCGTCGTAATAGGTCAACTTTAAGGGGGGGTCGCCATAGAGGGGAAATGAAGGTCGAAATTTTTTTTTCGTTTGGTGTAGGCAAGTGGGGTATCGTAAGAAAGGTATCGTTGAGTACATTCTATTTCTGGAATTTTTTTCAAATTTGAAGAAAGGGGAAAAGAGGGAGAGGGGAAAATATGTTGTCCGAGTTTGTCCCCCCCCCCTTGCATTTCGAGACCGTTATAGCTAGACATATGAAAATTTACAGAAAAGCGGCATTTCACTAGCATAGAAAACCGAAAATAATAGAATTTTTAAATCTCATCCAAAAATGTTAATAATAGTACATTTCTATAGTTGCAGTTAGCACACCCCTGCACCCCTCAAGCACACCCTAGGTCAAAAATATTGATGGCCAATGATAATCAACATCATAGGCAATAATACCTCTAAGTTTCATTACAATGACATGATATTTAATAATAGTACATTGACTTAAAGTTATGCATTTTGACACTATCCATACAAAAAATACACCTACCGGGCTCACGCATAGATATGCGTGTACTACTTACATGTTGTTTTTCGTAGTGCGAATTGCAGTTATTTAATGAACCAACTTTGGAAGGGTGAAGATTGGTGATTGGTGATCCTAACAATAACTATTCACACAGTTAATTTTTTTAGGGTTTTGTGTCTTAAATCTTACAAAATCGGTCAAATACCTGTCTGTCCGTCTGTTCATAGAAAATCTTACGAACGGCTGAAGCTGCACACATAATTCGGCGAGAATGTGTAGAAATGCTATAATTTGCTGAAGATAGCGTTGTGTTGTAATTGGCCAACTTTAAGAGGGGGGAGGGGGAGGGGGGGGGGGGTCCACATAGAGGCGAAATTAAGGTAAATTTTTTTTATCCACTCGTATAGCCAAGTGGGGTGTCGTGAGAAAGGTAATGTTGAGTACATTCCATTTTTGGCATTTTCTTGAGATTTGTAGAAAGGGGAACAGTGGAGGAGGAAAAAATATTAGACCGTAATTTGTCCCAGCCGCCCTGAATTTCGAAGCCGTTACACAAGTTTGCAATTTGCAATGTCGTCTTAATATGAATGGTTAAGCATCTCGAAGAGTGGGTCAGTTTATCTCGTATACATACATACCTATCTACAGTTTCTCGTATTAAAACTATTACTTTGAGAGGTGACAGATGCAGTCTTTTTGTGAATTGGCATGTAAGATACTATATCATGGGTAAAACATTTAATTATGGTGTTTTTATTCAGCTGAGGGGTACCAAGAAGAACAGGGAGCCAGTATTTACATGCCAAAATAAGCGCTTGCTACAAAACCCTCAAATTGCGGGCGTAGCCCTCTATATTCCGGTTTCATTTGGATATCCGCTGGAATAATGCCATCCGGTCCTGGGGACTTAAACGGGTCAAAACTGTTAATAGTCCATACTATTTTATCATTCGAGAGAATAGAATCATAGTCACAAGGGGCCATTACTGCCCGAGAGCACTCTTGCACATTACCAGATGAGCTGTCTGGGAAATGAATGTCAAACAAAAACTCAATAGTTTCTTCACTAGAGGTTGTCCATCTTGTTTCAGCAAATAGCTTGGTATGGTCGGAGCAGTGGATACAATTTCCCGTAGTCTGGAAGTCTCGCTGAATTCTTCGACTCGTTCACAGAAACTCCTTCACGACTCCCGCTTAGATCTTCTGATCTCGTTTTTGAAGATTTTTAGATTTCTTTTGTAATTTGACCAATCAGAGTCTAGTCCTGAAAACTTCGCCACATTGATAGATCTTCTGCTCACAGTCCTCAGCTCTGCAACCCGAGTGTTCCACTAGGGCGGTTTCCTCTTTCCTTTATGCCTGCTAATTGGGCACGATTTGGCAGCAGATCTCCCGAGCGCTGATGCCAGGGTTTGCGCCATGGCGTCCAGCTCCCGCTTACTACATGGCTGGCATGGTAAGGGGGGTAATGCCTCCTCGAGACAATCCCTGAATTTACATCAGTCGGTTCTTTTTCGATTCCTGAAAACCGAATTATTACTAGTGCAGTCGTCTAGTCCAAACTGCAAGTACCGGTGATCAGAGAATGAGTGCTCTGCCGACACTCCAATCCCACAGTAAATGTTTTATGTTCTCCGAAACAAGGGTGAGGTCGAGGACCTCTTTTCTGCCCTTAGTGATAAATGTAGGTTCACAACCTATCAGTGACGTGCATTTCATAGAAGCGAGTCAAGCGCCGCTTGACTTAACAATTGTAAAAATGTATCTCAACATTTCATTCAAACTATACATGCACAGTACTCTCTTTTTATACAAGACATAACATAAACATTCAAAACAATACAATGCAAATACATAACGCATTGCTCTTCTTCAACGCAATTGGCATCTATTTTTACTCCTGCTTACGAGCTACAACGTATCAATGCCAACCGGGTTGTTAAGATGTTTCTGTTAGGGAACAGTGCCGTTTGTTCTCCTTCACTTCAATTCACCCTCATTCTCCGCTATCTGTGTGTGAGATGAGCTATTTGAATTCGCTCGGTATAACGCATCAAAGCCAACTAGTTGGTTGGGGAACAGAGCTGTTTGTTGCGAAACAAAATTTCTCATAATCGGTCTAGACTGCTGGAATCGGTCAATACAATTTTCTTATGTTGGTTTAAAATGCATTTTCGATTTAATAGGTAATATGCAAGCGCTATATTTTCCGCTTGTATGATGAATCAGCAACAACTGTCTGAAACATGTAGCCTGATTCTTTATACACGAAGAAAGATGATGGAGGATATAGGCATGTGAAAAAAATGTATCTATGTATGTATATTGCGAAGTCTTCTCATTTATATGGAAAAAGTGAATTTTTCGTTGCCTTTTTTCGGATACTATACATGTTAGAATCTTTATTTCTTTCGCAAATTATCATATAAAGATTTAATTGAACTTTCTTTTGATCAAAGATTACATAAATGATAATTGTTTATATCTTTTCTTGGCTGATAAAAAATATTCCAATAACTAATTTATATTTCGACGTACATCAATGTTAAGAAAATAATTTTTAATCAAAGCTAATTGATGGCTAATTGGTAGTAATGGTGAAGAATTTACAGTTGGCTAAACTTTATAGTTTTCATTTAAATAATAGTCCAGGTTGATCCGGATCTAAGAACTGAAGAAAGGAGAAAAAAAGGACCAAAAACGGTAAAACTTAAACTTTTCACGAGAGCTATTTTTGTGACGTCGATCGCAAATTCCTATTTATCATGAAGACTTTTAATATCTTTATTGATAACAGGGTTAATGAGGGGTTTCTATTGTATGGTGAAACATCCAAAAACTGTTTTTTGATGTTTGTAGGATGTATAAAAAGTTAGTGTTAGCGTCCGAAATTCAAAGAGTTCAAACTCTGGTCCGTGAGAAATATCCATTGGTAAAATTTGTCCCGTGTTTTTCTTAAAACAAACATTTTGCAAAGTAGAGATTTAATATTGCTTATGCAAATAATAAAATTGCAGTGCTCTGTTTAAAAACTGGTTTGAAATTGATTTTACACGGTAGTTGTTTGATGAAATATATTCATTCGTTAAGAAAGGGGATGCACTGAGTTTGGGCCGTAGACTAATTTAGGAGATTTTTTGGGGGAAATTATCGTTTTACTTTCAAAATTCACAAAAGATGTCAAAATGTAAAAAATAGCACTTTTAAAGCCTTGTACTTTTCAAAAATTTTCTAGCGCTTGACCAGATTAGAAAGTCACTGCACGTCACTGCAGCCTATGCTACAAATGAGGAGTTTTGTGCATAATAAAAACTTAAAAAGCACATCACCTCTCTCATTCGTGTTGGAGCTCCCCCACACCACATGGTGTGCATAAGTGGATGTTCACACTGCGTGCGATGCCGAGCCGAGCCGGGTCGAGCGATGCAATGCGATTACAAGCTTTTAAAGCAAGAAAATGGGAAGTCTTCAATTTTAAATGGAATCACGCTTTGAGTGTACACACTGCGCGCGATGCAATGATGAGCCGAGCGATGGCCCGATGTTTTCACAAACTTTTTTGCTTTTTCGTGCGAGTACCGGCTGCTGATTTTTTGCGATGGAATTTAATGGGCTTTGCGATGGAGTTTATGGGCTTTGCGATGCTTTGCGATGTGAAGCTTTTTGGAGCCAGTATGGTGCAAGTACGAGCTGTAAAGTAATATTTGATGTAAGATCACATTGAAAAAAATGCATGTATGTCTGCTTTTATACCCTAGACTTTTAGGCGCGGCGGTGTGGCAGTGTATACATGGAAATTATGAGGGTCATCTCCTGATTCGATTTAGCCATATCTGTCTGTCTGTCTGTTCGTTTGCACGATAACTTTCGATAGAATGAAGTTAGAAACTTGAAATTTTGGTCAAATGTTTGTAGCATGATCTAATTGGTTGGTATTCAAAATAGGCAAGATCCGACCGAAGGAACCCCTACAGATGAAATTTCAAATGAGCGATAACTTTCGATAGAATGAAGCTAGAGACTTGAAATTTGGTTCAAATATTTGGATTTAGATTTAGTTGGTTGGTATTGGAAATGGCCAAGCTCCGTCCCAAGCAACCTCTACGTCCCCTACAAACGAAACTTCAAATGAGCGATAACTTTCGATACAATGATGCTAGCGACTTGCAAAATGCGACAAATATTTATAGTGTAGGTTATTAGTTGATTTTGTGAATGGGCAAGATCCTATTGAATGAACGGCAACCTTCCCTATAAACGTTAGTTCAAATGTAAATATCCAAAATTCGAATGGATGAACGATGAAACTTTTCATTGGATCCACGCCCACAGCTCAAACTGACCATATGGGAAATTCACTTTTAATGCAATGGCCGTTGTCAGTTGGAAGTTTTGGTATATAGGGTATATACGCTTAGGACTCCGGTTTTGATTCAGTATGGCTCAAATGAAAGGTTATTACCACCGTAATAAGGTCGCGTGGTTTCACAAACGGTTTGAGCAGCGGACACCGCTGCGTATAAAGGCATAGAGCAGAAGCGGCGGTTTACATATTTAGTGCCGGTGCACATGGACGTCGAAATGCCGTCTGACGCTGCGTCACTTTCAATCGGATAGGAAGAAATACATTACGGACAATGAAGCGATGCACATGGCCGCAGATAGCTATCCGATAACTATCGGCGCATCGACGGCATTTCGCCGCCGCGATAGCTATCTGGGATGACGCTGGTTTCTGCTCCTATCTGCGTCATTTCACGCGTCCGCATATCAATTTTTAATAAGCCGGCCTACATACATTCGAACCCGGAACACGGACACGGTCACAATGTCTGATTTGTATGATGTTTCTTAAACCATTCGCTTGAGGATCACTTTTAAGTGCCAATTAATTAATTGTTAATCGTTGATCGTGACTACTACAATTGACAATTAATTTTGAAAAAAAAAAAAAAAAAAATGGTGGGGAGGGAGCTCTCAGCTCGGACGGGGGTTTGTAAGGCGGGTGAAAATGGTGTTAAAGATGCGAAATTCCTTATATTTTAGAAGTTATGGCCAAAAGACAGTTTATTTAAAACTAAAAATAACAGAAATTGTAAATTCAGGTTCGCTATTATGTAGCCCGGCTTATATAATACAGAGTGACGCTGTGTACTATCGCATCATGTGAATTGAAATGCAGATAGGTAGGTATCAAAGAGGGAGGAGCTTAAGTGACGATGCGTCCGGCGTCATTTGGACGTCCATGTGTACCGGCTCTTACACTGAATTCAAATGCAATCTCGCCGCTCCACAAACCGCGGCGGTGGTCGCAACGGCGAGTCGAGCGGTTTATACATTCATCGTCCTAAAGCCGCCGCGGCTGCCGATTTTTGCGTTTATACACAGCGGTGCGCCGCTGCTCAATCCGCTTGTGAAACCTCTCGTCTGAGGTCGCGGAAGAGATGATGAAATTCACCAACACTGGGCCTTTCTTCATTAATGGGATGCACCCAATGGCGACGCCCTTCCATTTTTAGAGCACTGTTTTGAAACAGAAATAAATTTACTGAGTCAAGCACAAACGACATGATGTCGAACAGATTCTATTCCTTGAACTAAATTGGTGTCTACTCTCCATCATTGCGTGCAGTGAACATCCCGGATCATCTTTGCATCGCAAGCCATCGCTCGGATCATCTTTGCATCGCAAGCCATCGTTCGGCTCGGCATCGCACGGCGTGCAATGTGAACACCCACCACATCGCATCGCTCGACTCGGCTCGGCTCGGCATCGCACGCAGTGTGAACATCCACTTAGAGTCACAGCCCAGAATGAGACGAGTACTGTGTGACTCCGCGGTGCATAGCGCCTCCCTCAGTATAGATGGAGGCGGGTCCTCCACTTGATCGTACGGCAGGTACGCCGAAATGAGATAAATACCGTCCATTTCTCATCTCCAGACTGACTACTACAGAGTCTTTGCCGCGGAAATTACAAACTAAAAACGCATCTAGTGTTTTCTTAACATGGATGCAAGATCGGGGTTTACCCTGCTCTCTTACGTAAAAAATATTAAACAACGGAGTACCTAGGCCCTTAATTAAGTCGTTTAGGACCCAAGGTTCTTGTATTAGAACAATATCCTCCCCATCACGCGCGAGACGGAGGAGGAGAGCAGCTGACGCAGCTTTTGAGTGGTGGAGGTTTATTTGGACGCATCGGATCATCATTGCATAGATAAGCCCGATTCCACCACCGTAACGTCGGTATCCTCATCGACGTCAGACTCGAGCGAGTCATCTGCGAATGGGAGCTCAGAAGTGTCCTCCAGATTCGCAAGATCAGATTCAAGGGATTGACAGTCCTCGTCAGTATCCTGCCCAGCGCATAGAATGCTTTCAGATGGACCACATCCACTACCCTGGCTCATGTCATCTGAGGATGGAGCCTTTTTACGTCCTCTTTTTGCATCGCCCTTGTAGACTCGAAGCCTAATTTTGCGGAACCCGTAGGCAAGTTCACCATTGCTTATGGCAAGGGGAGCCAACGATTCCTCGTTCAGAATGAACACCGCTTCCCGGAATCCTTCTGCGGGCTTCTCAATTTTAACTATTCTCCAGTCGTGGGCTGGAATGTGCGCATTGCTAGTGCGAATAATGTATAAAATTATAATAAATAAGAAGGGGCTTGGTCGCTTGTGGCAGAGGTCCGCTGCCGTTTTGGTTCTCCCTGCGATTCATCCAACGATCGCTGCCTTTTTGTAACAGTTGATTTATCCATATGCTGTGTGAAATCAATAGCCCAGCAACGCCTGTTTCTCCGTCCTCAGCTCCACCGGAATTTTCTCTACGTAGTCCCGAAGCCGCACAGCGCTGCGCCTCTTCTTATACAAGGCCGTCATCCCTGGTAAATAATCGTCACCATTTGGGTTCTGCACTTTCACATTACCAGACTTAGCCATGGTTTGCGAGGGTCACATTCCAGATGCACGTCGTTGCACACTGGCAGTTCCTAACCCTAACGGGCCAGGTTTTACCAAAGTCCGTTCAAAATTGGTACGTCCACCAGTTCCCATTTCCGATGAATCATCTTGTTCACAGCCTTTATGACTGTTTCTAGTCACAAGAACCTTCGCGCGCGTACCAGGCTTAGCCACAGTATGCGCAGGTTGTTTTTGATTATGAGTGACCGTGCCAGGTTTAACCACAGCCACGGTGTTACGCTGCGATCCCCGCACAGCGCTGCTTGGACCTGGTTTATCTAAATCCGACCTGTATGGGGAGCTTGAGACGGAAGTAAGTTTATGGTTGTCCTCCCTGTGGCTAGGACTCCTCGCGGTGCTGGAGTTCCTATGCCCTGACCGATAATTTTGTGAGCTCCGCGCAATATCGGAGTGGCCAGGTTTAGCCAAAGCCGATGCTCCAAGCGGAGAGCTCACGCGGGGGCCTCCAGTTGAGGCAACTACCCTTTGGCTGGGACCTGGTAAAACACCAGCGTTCCCATGCCCTTCCGAATCAGAGCTGCTCATGACTCGGGTAGATGTCTGCTCGCCCTTTGTACGCGCAGTGTCCTGCTGTTGGTCCATGAGAAGAAAAGGAAAAACCTGGAATAGAAAATAACTATCTATGACTACTGTCTACTCATCCTTTCTTCCTGTAATCGCTGGATGTCGTGTTGTCAAAACTGCCGTAAACACACAAGGCAGATAAGAATGACAGCTCACACAGGATGCACGTTATGTTGTCACTGCGCACTGAAGGCGCTGTACACAGGGAGCCTTAGCGGGGCGCCCGAACTGGTTGCCAAGCTTCAGGCCACACACACACACACACCTGCGTGTAGAAAAATTGCTACCACAGCACTTAGCGACACTATTGATTACCGGAGGAACACAATGGAACACGCGCTCACTTGCAGATGGTTACGAGGTAGCCCACAAAAGAAACGCACGCAATCTTAAAAGTGCACCGTATAATAATAATAATAATAAAACACAAGTAAAATCAAATCGGCGTCCCTGTCGTCCCAAGTAAGCGTCTGTCACACCAGCCGCTACTGCAAGATGTACCACAGTAACGGCAGTTGCAGAACGGGACGATACAGCGAATCAA
This sequence comes from Chloromyia formosa, assembly GCA_964017055.1. Taxonomy (NCBI): domain Eukaryota; kingdom Metazoa; phylum Arthropoda; class Insecta; order Diptera; family Stratiomyidae; genus Chloromyia; species Chloromyia formosa. Next base: position 65,411,906 of record OZ024814.1, on the reverse strand, counting down.
ACAACAATCACTAGTAGCTATTAGAATATTACTGCGATTAAATTATAAGAGATTAATAGTCGTTTGCGATGTTAACTATCCCGACCCGTCGCACGCGACAACGCATTCACTAGCTACACTAAGTGAAAATAAAAATGCAAAAATACGAGTTCCAGACGAGCCTGAAAAGAACAACGATCCGCACTCAACGGCTGCTCGACTAGACGTCTTCGTCAATATAAACCTTAGGTTAGGTTGGATGGGTTGCCTAGAAGAGAAAGGCGCACATAGACCACCACTGGGTCCGTTGTGATACCCCCTAGATACATCATACCTGAGCTTATCTCAATCGTTAAACCAGCCAGAGCTGGAAATGAAGCGATGAAGACGACATACACTAACTGCCTTTAGGTCGTCCAGATCGACAAAAAAGTAGGACCCAAGGATATCTCTCCTACGTTCCGCCAAAGCAGGGCAAGTACACAGAAGGTGATGACAACTTTCTTCCTCCTCCACGTCCCCGCAGCTCCTACAGTAGTCATTGTGCGGGAGTCGAAGTCTTCTAGCATGCTCGCCGATCAAACAGTGTCCAGTGATGAGCCCCACCACATTTCTCAAATGCCGTCTTCTCAGCATCAGCATCCCGTAGGATCGGATTGGATCCAGCTTAGGCCGTAATTGCCTAGTTGTATGACATGTGAGTCCACTACTCCATCTGGCGTTGGCCCTGTCGTACGCCACATTATGGGTAATCATTTTGCAAGCTGTTAGAGGCATCCCTGTTCTACGCCACCACTCCCTGATCTCGTTAGTCGTTCCCGCCCGAGCCAGTTCGTCAGTTTTGCAGTTCCCAGATATGCCACTGTGGCCCGGTACCCAGCACAGAGTTATGTTAAAAAAGCTACCCATCACCCTGAGAGAGTCACGGCAGTCCAATACCGCCTTTAATGTAACCAGGACGGAGCTAAGCGCTTTAATTGCCGGTTGACTGTCCGTGAAGATTACAATATCCCTAGTGGATACAACATTGTGCGCAAGCCAGACTAGCGCCTCGGAAATTGCTACAACCTCCGCTTGAAAAGTGATACTGTATTCCGGAAGGCGGAACGACAAACCAATGTTCAACTTCTCCGAATACACTCCAGCCCCAACGCCTCCCCCAGTCTTAGATCCGTCAGTAAAAAGCCTAATGGCATTAGATTCCAAAAAAACGCTTTCAGACCACTCATTTCTCGATGGGATCAGGCTTGTAAAGGACTTATCGAACAGGAGTTTCGGAGAGATGTAGTCCGTCATTCCGGGAATCTCAAAGTTTCTCAGTACTACCTACGATTGATGCGGTCCACTGACCGGTTTCCCGGAGGCGAACAGCCGTATTCGCAGCCATTTGCTCAGCGAAAATGTCTAAAGGTAGTAAATTTAGTAACACTCCTAAAGCAGCAGTCGGTGTTGTCCTCAGAGCCCCTGTGATGGCAACACATGCCAGTCTTTCAACCTTCTCCAACAGAGTTCTGTACGACATGATGCTAAGTGCCGTCCACCAAACGATGATCCCATGCATTAACATGGGACGTAGTACTGATACATATAGCCAGTAGACCACTTTTGGATGTAAGCCCCATTTTTTGCCGATAGCCTTCCTGCACGAATATAGTGCAACAGTTGCCTTAGTCACACGCTCTTGAATGTTTGCCTTCCAGCATAATTTTCTATCCAAGATGAGACCAAGGAATTTGGCTTTCTCAGTGAGTACAAGCCTTGTGCCCTCCATTAATGGTGGTTCAAAAGAGGGTACAGCGTGTCCCTTACTAAAGAGAACAAGCTCAGTTTTTTGCGGATTTACTCCAACACCAACCTCGCTAGCTCAGTTCGCCAGGATAGATAGGGCATTCTGCATTAAGTCGTTCAGGACACAGGGAAACTTTCCCGAGATTGCAATAGCAATATCGTCTGCATAAGCTATAACTTTGCATCCCAAACCCTCCAGACTTAGAAGCAGCCTATTGACCACCAGATTCCATAGAAGGGGAGAGAGAACACCACCTTGAGGGGTACCCCTGCTTACATATCTGCGTAGAGATGATGCACCGAGACTAGAGGATACCACTCGAGACGCAAGCATTAGGTGAATTAACTTGCAAAGCGAGTCATCACCGCACAGAGTTAAGAGGGAATCGATAATAGCCTCAGGTTTTACATTGTTGAAAGCCCCCTCGATATCGAGAAAGGCAACCAACGTGTACTCCTTGTATGCGAATGACCTTTCGATGTAGCCTACCAAGGAGTGCAAAGCAGTATCCACTGATCGCCCTTTCCAATAGGCGTGCTGAGAAGTGGATAGAAGATGCGATGGAATAGTGCACCGCAAGTGTGTGTCGATCAAACGCTCCAACACCTTCAGCAATGTCGATGAAAGGCTAATGGGTCGGAGGTCTTTCGGGCGCGCGTGAGAACTTTTACCCGCTTTTAGGATAAATACCACTTTAACTTCCATCCATATACGAGAAATATATACTAACTCTAGACAGGCTTTGAAGATCGATTCAATCCACGGGTATATTACGTCGAGCGTATGTTGCAGGTCCGCCGGAATGATACCATCAGGGCCAGCAGATTTGAAGGAGTCAAAACTGTTTACAGCCCAAACAATCTTTCTTTGGAAAGAATTGACTTGAAATCACATGGTGCCATATTGGCGGTGGGAGTTATCCCGAGAGATTTAGCAGAAGAGCTGCCAGGAAAATCTGAGTCAAGCAAGACCTCGATCGTCTCTTGGCTCGATGATGTCCATGTTCCATCGTCCTTCAGCAAATAACTAGGCATGGTTGGATTTGTAGAAAGGATCTTCTTAAGCCTGGAAGCATCACTGCAACTTTCAATGCTATCGCAAAAATGCCTCCACGAGCTACGTTTAGCTCTTCTCAGCTCTTTCTTATAAATACCAAGATTGCCTTTATAGATTGCCCAATCTGAGTCCTCCTTAGAGTATTTAGCCTTATTGAAGCTTCTTCTGCATGCGGCCCTAAGCTCATTGAGCTGAGCGCCCCACCACGCCGGCTTAGCCCTACCTCTTTGCCTACTAGCAGGGCATGATTCAACAGCAGATACCCTCAGTGCCCCCGTTAGGGTCTCTACCATTTCATCCAATTCTTGCGCAGGACATGGCTGACTTGGTAGAGGGGGTAGCATATTCACAAGATATCTCCTGTACTTGACCCAGTCCGTTCTTTTGCGATTCACTATTACTGGGTTTGGTTCAGGTCGCTCATCCAGGCCAAACTGAAGATAGCGATGATCAGAGAATGAGTGCTCATGAGACACCCTCCAATCCCGAATCAAGTGTTGAATATCCTCAGAAACAAGAGTTATGTCTAGGACTTCCTGCCTACTTCTAGTAATAAAGGTAGGTTCGCAGCCAACATTACAGATAATGAGGTTTGTACTCAGCAAGTAGCTGAAAAACTCATCCCCTCTTTCATTTGTGCCGGAGCTACCCCACACCACATGGTGTGCGTTACAATGAGACCCGAGAACGATTCCGATTTTCTGTGAAGCGGCTGCATTTAACGCGTTTCTCAAGATGGTCGTTGGAATATCGCCATCATGTGGTAAGTACGCTGATATTAGCCAGTATCGCCGGTTCCCGAACTCTAGGCTAACAACCACACAGTCCTTGTCACTAAAGGGCGATACCAAGTATGCATTTAGGGTCTTTTTAACAAGAATACAAGATCGGGGTTTACCCTGATCCTTAACGTAAAAGGTATTATAGCTAGGAGACCTTAGTCCCCTCACTACATCATGAACAATCCAGGGTTCCTGTAATAAAGCAATGTCTTCTCCCTCTTGCGCAAGACGAAGAAGAAGTGCAGCCGAAGCTGCCTTACAGTGGTGAAGATTGACCTGCACGAATTTGACCATTATTGCGGAGATTTCATTGATTCAACCACGGTAACGTTAGTTTCCCCCTCAACGTCAGATGCCGACAGGTCCGTGTCAGAATCGAACAGACCATGAAAACGCGGGGTCATCAATGTATCCGCCAAGTTTGTGCAGTCAGATTCGAGCGATAGGCAGTCATCCTCAACAACACCAAACGCTTGGATTTCGTGGGGGTCTTCCAAGCACTTATCCTCCTCCATTGCAGTCGATGCAGGAGTTGTTTTGAGGGCTTTTTTAACATCGCCCTTATAAACATTTAGTTTGATTTTCAAGAAACCATAGGCTATGACTCCGTTCGATTCATTAAGAAGCTCCACAGATTCAGTATTTATGACAAACGGCAGATCGAGAGTCCTCAATCGGCTCATCCAGCTTAACAATCCTCCAGTCATGAGCTGGAAGATTTGGGTTGCTGGTGCGGACACAAAACAGGATTTCCTCCTTATCGTCTAGTAGCGACGGTAGCCAAGCGCGAGCTCTGGGCCGCGAGGGTATCTCACTCCTCAATATGACCTCTAGCTTTGCGCTTGGCCAGAGTTCGCCCGCCAATACGGAAAAGAGTTGCCGATCGCTGATCAGCAAAACTCATCAATTTAATTCTACCCTGGTACCAGCCTCGATCTTCACAAACCGGAGGTGGCCCAGGATCTTCCTCCATCACGCTACGGAAGGTAAGAATTAGACTGCCCTCGACCTTCTTCCAGTTTGTCTCTGATCCCAGTGGAATCGAAAAGTCTTCGATTCTTTACCGGTTCCATTCATCGGTTTGTCTCCGAAGCTGGACAAATTCAAATGTTTTCAATTATGTATCGAGTTAGCCTGAAATTTGAATTCATTTGAAAGTATCTGGCATTTGACGGCGCATGTTGTCATATATGAAATATGGAATAAGGAAATGTATGTTGTTGTTTTTCTGTAAGCCTTGAATACAATCCGCCGTTAAATTAAAAGTGCCGTGAAATCAATCACGACACTTTTAGTTTCTGGACGAATTGTATATCCGTATCAGGCTTAAATATATTCAGCCCATTTATACAGTCATCGATCCGAATTCGATCTGTGTCGATTCCTCGTTGGCTACAGTCATCGGTTCGGAATCGATTCCAGTCATCGATCCGGATTCGATTCCACGTTGACTACAGTCATCGATCCCAATTCGACCCCAGTATCGATTCTACGTTGACTCCAGTCATCGATTCTCCATCGACTACCGTCATCGATTTCGGATCGATTCCTGTCCTCACTTTCGCAAAAGCGGTCATCCCCATACAAATGTCTCCGACGTGTCTCCGATAAAGTCATCGATTCCTTAGTAGACAGTCATCGATCCAGGACCGATCAAGTATCGATTCTTGTCCGACTGGGTATCGAAGTAACCATTCCAACCATATGGACAAAACCCCACCGCCACGTCATGTACGACGCAACATGAGGGATCGCAAGAGGGAGATCCAAAGGTCAAAAGAGTTCCCTTTGATAACGCCAGATACAAGTCGATCATCGCAACACTGCATAGTGAGGAAGTGCTTTCTTCGATTGCGAACCAAACATGGTACTGAATACACAACCATCTGCTGTATTTTCAGACGAATCTCGACTTCTTAGAGCAACCAGGACTACTGGCTAAACTTATTCTGGCTGGTGCTCACGTCTGAAGTCGTACTTGTCCCGCATCGATAGTAGCATTCAGAACTCCTGTCCAGCCTGTGGCCTCACTCCGGATGATGTTGAGCACGTCTTTAATTGTCCAGCGGCTACCACGCGCTTAACTAACTCCCTTTTTCGCTATGGGACAACCCCATCGAGGCAGCTGCTTTTCTGCATATCACGATCGCTTCTTTTTAACGCAGGAGTACGAAAATGAGAAGTCTGGCAAGCCTCCGGGGGTGCATTGGCGGCCGTAGAAGGTTAAAATTTGCAAAAAAAAACTTAAAATTACGTCATTTTATCAAGTTTTCCGCTTTATATTGTGGAAGATACAAATTATCCAGGATGTTTTTTATTTTCTATTTTTGTACCGAAAGCGCTCGTAGATACGAAGTGAACTTTCGGTCAGCAAGAAATGTCAATGTTAGAAAAAATGCATATTTCAATTGTGATCCCTTACCTGGTGTCAGTGTTTTCGGTGATCCAAACCGTGAAATCCAATTTAAAAAAAATGAAACCGGAATATAGAGGGCTACGCCCGCAATTCGAGGGTTTTGTAGCAAGCGCTTATTTTGGCATGTAAATACTGGCTCCCTGCTCTTCTTGGTACCCCTCAGCTGAATAAAAACACCATAATTAAATGTTTTACCCATGATATAGTATCTTACATGCCAATTCACAAAAAGACTACATCTGTCACCTCTCAAAGTAATAGTTTTAATACGAGAAGCTGTAGATAGATATGTATGTATACGAGATAAACTGTCCCACTCTTCGAGATGCTTAACCATTCATATTAAGACGACATTGCAAATTGCAAACTTGTGTAACGGCTTCGAAATTCAGGGCGGCTGGGACAAATTACGGTCTAATATTTTTTCCTCCTCCACTGTTCCCCTTTCTACAAATCTCAAGAAAATGCCAAAAATGGAATGTACTCAACATTACCTTTCTCACGACATCCCACTTGGCTATACCAGTGGATAAAAAAAATTGACCTTAATTTCGCCTCTATGTGGACCCCCCTCCCCCCCCCCCCCCTATTAAAGTTGGCCAATTACAACACAACGCTATCTCCAGCAAATTATAGCATTTCGACACATTCTCGCCGAATTATGTGTGCAGCTAAAGCCGTTCGTAAGATATTCTATGAACAGACGGACAGACAGGTATTTGACCGATTTTGTAAGATTTAATATTACGTTTACACTATACCCAGATTACTTCATCTGCTGCGTAATCTGGGTGTGGTGAGTTTAAAATTGTATGTATCTGACAGTTGCAGATTAAATTAGCCGGCGCAGATGAAGTAATCACGGTATAGTGTAAACGTAATATAAGACACAAAACCCTAAAAAAGTTAACTGTGTGAATAGTTATTGTTAGGATCACCAATCACCAATCTTCACCCTTCCGAAGTTGGTGGTTCATTAAATAACTGCAATTCGCACTACGAAAAACAACATGCAAGTAGTACACGCATATCTATAGGTATGTGTGAGGCCGGTAGGTGTGTTTTTTGTATGGATAGTGTCGAAATGCATAACTTTAAGTCAATGTACTATTATTAAATATCATGTCATTGTTATGAAACTTAGAGATATTATTGCCTATGACGTTGGTTATCATCAGCCATCAATATTTTTGACCTAGGGTGTGATTGAGGGGTGCAGGGGTGTGCTAACTGCAACTATAGAAATGTACTATTATTAACCTTTTTGGATGAGATTTAAAAATTCTATTATTTTCGGTTTTCTATGCTAGTAAAATGCCGCTTTTCTGTAAATTTTCATATGTCTAGCTATAACGGTCTCGAAATGCAAGGGGGGGGGGACAAACTCGGACAACATATTTTCCCCTCTCCCTCTTTTCCCCTTTCTTAAAATTTGAAAAAAATTCCAGAAATGGAATGTACTCAACGGTACCTTTCTTACGATACCCCACTTGCCTATACCAAACGAAAAAAAAATTTCGACCTTCATTTCCCCTCTATGGCGACCCCCCCTTAAAGTTGACCTATTACAACGCATCGCTTTCTCCAGAGAATTATAGTATTTCTACATATTTCCACCAAATTTCATGCATGTAGCTTCAGCGGTTCGTGAGATATTTCATGGACAGACGGACAGACAGACGCATGACCGATTTCATAAGGGTTTTGTTTTTATACAAAACCCTAAAAACGCTGTTGCTATAGTGTCGGTAGTGATGTCAGGTATTGGTATTGCTTCGGGCCACCTTGTAAATCGATCAATCATGGTTACAATGTATCTATTTACGTTCGAAGGTGGTACTGGTCCCACGATATCGATATGGACGTGCTCGAAACGACCGCTCTGTTGAATATATTGTTACGGTATATTTCAAACATGCCTTTAAATCTTCGACCTTTGACATTGTTGACAAGTTTTCACCCAGTATGTGTAATCCTTGTCAATTCCTAGCCATAAGAATCTTTTTCGTATGTCTTTGCTGGTTGCACGACCTCCAGGATGTGATATTTGATAACACGATTCAAAAACCTTTCGACGCAGATTTTTTGGAATGTATGGTCGTATGATCGAAGACAATGGTTTGTCCTGAGAGTGGACCACGCTTTCCGCTCCGGTAAAATATGTACGGACAACTGTCAATATTTGGATCTGGAAATATTCCCCTCCGGATCTGAAAAACACTCAGATTCAAAAATTTTCAGTTGTCCGTACACATTTTACCGGAGGGGGAAGCATATGGAGAAGAACTGTGTTCCTGTTCCGCTCGTAGAACCGTAGCCAGTGCATCACAATGCCTCTGTTTCTACGAGCGGATCAGTATTTGACGTTTCTCGATTTCTCCTCCATATGCTTTCCCCTCCGATAAAATTTGTACAGACAACTGAATTGAACAGTCTTCAGCATACGTAATTAATTGACAATCATCAGGAGGTGTTGGAATTAATGATATGTACATATTAAACCAGGTGGAAGATAATACTCCTCCTTGGGAAACACCTTGTTTAATTTCCCTGAGCTTCGACTTGCTGTCCCTAAATTCCGTGTAGGATTGCCTGCCAGCAAGATAGTTGCCATGTACTCCTGCAGGAGAGCCATAGGTAGAAGCTGGGGTCTGCAACCAAATGTTGTACACTGGCTTTACGTTTCTGTTGTACGCCCCATACTTATATTATTTATGGTATTGTGGTTTGGTGGAAAGCCCTTCATATTGCAGCCAATTGCAGCCTGCTTAGCAAGGTCCAAAGACTAGCCTGCGTCCTCATTAGCGGAGCACTGAGGTCAACTCCGTCTGCAGCCTTGGACATGCTGCTCAACCTGCTTCCTCTGGATACATACCATGGGCGAACAAACTGCTGCAATCACTGCCATACGCCTTGCCTTCGTGAAACGGGACTGTGGATCTCGTATGCCTTCGGCCACTCATCGATTTTAAATGGTTTGGATATTCCTACAGCAACTGACTATTCCGCTCCTAAACATCTGTTCAGCAAGAACTTCACATCCGTCATCCCAAGTCGGGATCAGTGGAAGGAAAGCGAGTTTACAATTGCTGACTCTGTCGGCATATATACGGACGGGTCCAAAACAGACGGAGGGGTAGGAGCGGGTGTCTATTGCGACAGGTTAAATCTAAGCCTGACTTTCCGTCTACCATCTCACTGTAGTGTTTTGCAGGCGGAGATCACGGCGATTTCGGAATCTCTTATCTTTTTAGGACGACATGTTATAGCTGGTAGAGACATTGTCATCTATACGAACAGCCAGGCTGCAATCAGATCGCTGGATTCAGTCTTGTGTACATCTAAGACTGTGGATTATTGTCGATCATCCCTCTCTGAATTGGGGAGCTATTTTAACACTGTCCTGTGCTGGGTCCCTGGCCACAGTGGCCTGGAAGGTAACTGTCAGGCTGATGAGCTTGCCAGGCTGGGCTGTTTGAATGTGGAACCCCAACTATATGGTGATATCTATCCTCCCATTGCTTCTTGCAAACTGATTGTCAAATCTGAGGCGATTAACAAAGCCAATGCAAGATGGATTGATGGCAATACCTGCCGCACAACTCGATCGCTGTGGCGCATACTGGACGCTACCCGATCTGAAAATTTACTGTCGCTAAACAGAAGGCATATTAGCTCGGTGGTGGGTGTTATCACTGGGCATTGTCTCACTGGGGAACATGCCAGGAGACTTCGGTTTCCCTACAATGACTTTTGCAGGAGCTGTGGGGACGTGAACGAGGAGGAAAGTACATAGTTTCCACCTTCTCTGCTCCTGTCCAGCTTTTGCAGTTAGAAGGAGGTCGTTACTTGGATCCTACTTCTTCACTGACTTGGAAGAGCTAGAAAGCGCGGATGTTGGAAAACTCCAGAGTTTTATTGTTCGCACTGGAAATATTGAGAGAGGATGTCTGTTAGTGGTATCACAACGGACCTATTTGAGGTCTAATTGAGCTGTGTTTTGTCCCAGCAGCCCATCTACCTACCAAGATAGTTGGCGATGCATTTAACGTAGGTATTGTGTTAGAAGGGATGAGCAATATATGTCAAATAGAAGCGATGAATGGTTGACTGTGCCGAAGGCTTTTGACAAGTCAAGCGACACCAAAATGGTTCTGTGACATGTGTAATAAACCATATTCTGGTCTCGTATTGCTGCTTCCACCGGCAGATCGAAGTCAGCATCTGATGAGTACTAATCTAAGTACTAATCGAAGGTCCCATTATACCCGGACCCCGATGCGAGAGCGAGGGCATCTGAGCCGTTCGCCAGCCATTCCGTCCTTATCGTCCCATTTTTGTCTCCCTGTTTGTGTTGTCTTCCCAGGGTTATGAATTTTTGTAATACGTAAAGGACAGGGACAACGAGCGGCGAAAACCACGTCTCCCGAACTGAGCTACAGTAAGCATAGGCCGCTGTTTAGCTCGTGTAGGGGCACCCACTGCTTCAAAGTATACCAGATACCGAGTTGGTTTTTTTCGGAGGGGATTTCAATGGCCATGTGGGAGAATCGAATTATGATTACGAGGATTGCCATGGTGGGAAGGGTAGCCAATCTACAGCCAGAAATGATGAAGGTGAGGCTATCCTGACTATGTGCAGATCACACGGTCTGGTCATCCTCAACACATGGTTCATTGAGAGCCAAAGACACCTGATCACATATAGCAGTGGAGCTCATGCGACGCAGATAGACTATCATCTGTGTCTAAATTTCATGAGACGTTGGGTGAAAGACTGCAAAGTGATCTTGGGTGAATCTGCGGCCACCCAGCGCGGTTGCTCCTGACAAAATTTATTTTGAAAGGAGGAACAAGACCGAAGCAATCCCCAAGCCAGTCGAGAAAATCAAGTGGCATAATCTCAACAACGAACGCTTTGAATCTGTTGTAACGCCACTCATTGTTAAAATGAAGGAGTGGCTTCAATAAAACACCAACTGCGACGAGTAAAATCCAACACAAATGTGGAATGCTTTGGATGAAATGTTAGTAGGTGAGGCTTAAAAGACACTGGGAGTTTCGAAAGGCCCACTCCACACGAACAAGGAGACGTGTTGGTGGAATAACGAAACTAAAGAAGCAGTGCAGGCCAAATCAAACGCATTCAAGGCTTGGACAACATGCAAGACAAGCAGTGAAGCCGAGAAGGTTCAACTTCGGGAGAAATATGATAAATGCCGGAGGGAAGTAAAGCGAAAGGTGGCTCAAGCAAAGGCGATTGCAGTCGAGAAGTTCTATCAGGAACTAGAAGATCTGACTGCGGATAAGAGATCGTCATTGCAAGAGAAACCTAAAGACAATGCCAGGATTTATAAGGTCGCAGCTCAAAGGAGAAGAAACGCTCGGGAGATTCAGGCGCCAAGGTACGTTGAAGATTCACAAGGAGTGCTGCTGGTTGAAGACACAGCAATCTGTAGCAGAATGTGTGAGTACTTTAACGAACTCTTGAACGAAGAATTTCCGCGAGAAGCTTTTCAAGCTGTGGAGCCAAACACCACTAGTTGTGTCCGTAATTAAACAAGGCAAGGCTTCCTATAGTAGTTACATAGTATCTTTACACCTTTTATTTCTATTTCAAGTATGGTGACTGTACATTATAACAAAGTAATTAAGAACTATATGCTAAGAGAAGAATGCGGATGCAACTGGACAGAGAGACCGGTACCGCTCGACTGACTGGGTTGAAAAGATGAGGACATACCGCATGCCATCTGAACGTCAGGTCTGTTAGCAACCTAACATCCCCCTTTTTAGTTGGAGCGAGATATCGCCCATCGGTTGTTGGACCTACTACTAAGCGTGGTGGAGGTCTGGTTATCCGTTGAGGTCTTCGGTTGCCGAAGGGTTGCCCGTCCTGCTCAGCAGCTAGTGACGACGGTGGAGCTGAATTCAACGCCGGTCGATGCTATAGTCTATAGTCGTTGGGTCAACACTGGGTTCCGCTGGTTGCATAAAAGTTTGCAGCAATGTGTTCATGTCAAGACTCTGTTCAGTAGTAGCTGCTGAACGGGAACGCATTTGATTGGTATGACGTCGCCAGATACGTGATCCTGCCCTCACTGTATACATTACTTTACCGCGGCGTTCGATGATGACAGCGGTTGTCCACGAGCGCTTGCCACCTGTGTAGTCCATGACATAAACCTCTTCTTTCGGCTGATAACTTCGTTCCTTCGCTCCATGATGACGGTTGAATTGCTGTTCCATCTCGACATCCTTCTGCATCCGATTTGGAGATGGGTCTCGGATGGGATCCATTATCGTTTTGATATTACGACCAAACATTATGAGTGCTGGTGAAATATGGTTCGGAAGTGACGGGTTTGGGGTGGACCGACAACATTTCAAGAAGGTTTGAAGTGCGATAGGCGTTATCTCCCTCCCCCTTCGCTTTGAGATGAGCCCGCTTGAACGTGTCGACGAACATCTCGGCTTGTCCATTGGACGGCGGCGTGCGGACGTGGTTGATGCCTTCAACTTCGCAAAATAGCTTGAACTCGTTGCTGGTGAACTGAGTCCCGTTATCGGTGACAATAGTGTCAGGCGATCCAAATCGCGCAAACGTTTCGCGCAACTTCTTGACCGTGGCGCCTGAATTTGTATGATCCATGATGAATATCTCCGGCCATTTAGACAGAGCATCCACGATTATCAGAAAATTTTGCCCTTGGAATGGTCCAGCGTAATCAACATGTAGTCGCGACCATACCCTAGACGGTTTTGTCCAAGACGAGAGTGTTGTCTTAACTGGACCCTTCGCCGCTTGAGCACATTGTGAGCAGCCTCGGACAACTTCCTCGATATGCGTGTCTATATTTGGCCAATAGACATAACTGCGCGCCAGTGCCTTCAAGCGAACTATACCTGGATGGCCTGTATGGAGTTGATTGAGAATTCGTTTCTGCAATGAGAGAGGTATTACTACACGTTCGGACATTAAAAGACATTGGTTGATCTCGGAGAGAGTATATTTACGCTTGAAGAACGGCAGAACTTGAGAATTTTCAATCTGCGCTGGCCATCCATTCTTGAGGTATGAGATGACTTCCCGTAGAACTGCATCGTCTGCTGTTGCTCTTTTAATTGCGGTTGATGTTACTGGTAACGCGCGAATTGTCTCGGTGAAAACGCTTTTTACCTCCGCATCCGCATCCATCACATTGACGGATGCAATTACCCAATCCTCATTTCCAGTGGGTTTGTGCGTTAACAACCTGGAAAGCACGTCTGCATGACCAAACTTGGCAGTGCTTATGTGTTCAATTTTGAAGTCATAGGCCAACAATGTCGCAATCGACTGGCGGTGTGCGCTGGGATACCCTTTTTCGATCCAAATATTGCTAACAATGGTTTGTGATCCGTGGACAAAACGAAGCGATGACCGTACAGCATACGGTGAAATTTCTTCACCGCAAACACTAGAGCCAAAGCCTACTTTTCAATCTGACTATAATTGCGTTCGGCTGGCTTTAGTGTGCGCACTGCATGAGCTATTGCTTTTTCCGTGTTGTCGGCGAATTTATGCAGAATGACTGCTCCAAGACCGTGACTCGAAGCATCTGCCGCTACTACGATTTGTTTAGTTGGGTCGAAATGTGTCAACCCCAGATCTGACTGTAGGATCCGCTTCACTTCCTCAAATGTACTTTGACATTCGGCTGACCATTTACATTTTGTGTTCTTGGTTAGAAGTTGATCAAAGGGAGCGCGAAGTTCCGACATGATCTTGATGAACTGCCCGTAATAGTTTATCATGCCCACAAACGATCGAAGTGTTTGCTCATCGGATGGCGGCGGCATTTTTGTTATCGCTTCAATCTTTTGGGGGTCAGGCTTGCGGCCCTGGCTCTGGCTGTTTATAATGCATCCCAAGTAACGAATCTCTGGTAGTAGGAACTGGTTGCGGGATTAATATGGAAGCCCCAATCTTGAATGCGTTGAAGAACGTTGTGTAAATTTTGTTTGTGCTCCTCAATTGTGCTGCCGACGACTATCACATCGTCCAGGTAGCTAACAACCCCTAGAAGGCCCGCAAACATGGTGTCCATAATTTGTTGAAATATTCTGGGCGCCGATTTAACTCCACAGCAGAGACGATTATATCGATACAGGCCATGGTGTGTGTTGATCGGCCACGGTATGTGTTCAATACTACTTTGTATTGAAGGTTCAAAGTATCAGGTAAGGGTACAAAACCGATACCAATGATGGATATTGATGACAGTTCTTGTACTGTATCAATGTATAGTTGTTTGTTTCAAAAGAAACACTTGTAGTTTTTTGAGTAAAACTGTTCTGACCACGATTGGATTCGAAGTGTCTTTATTTCTAAATTATTGCATCTTATATACTAAACAAAAACGTCTTATTATCTACGTTACATTTCCTGTCTGCAATGCAATTAAGGTGGCTCATACAACGCGGGACAAAACAAAACTCAATCAATCAATCTGTCTGCAATGCACACAATATGCAGAACATTTTATTATTATGGATTATGTACAACATACACAACACTCTATCCATTACAGACCCGAGCATTAATGTACCTATACATTGATAACAAAAACATTCATGATCTTTGAACTATGGACCAAAAGATAAACATAATTGTCTAAAAGTATGAATCGTTGACACGACCACTATAACAATATCTTGTGGACTTAGAACTATTTCTTAAAATATAATAGAATTCAACAGTGTGTGTTGATTGTTAATAATTCTTTTGATTCGTCGTCTACTGGCACCTGTAGGTACGCATCGGCGAAATCTATAGTAGAAAAATATCGACCACCCGACAGAGTTGCGAATATATCCTCTGGAATGGGCAATGGGTATTGTTGTAGCTCTAGACAGCTGTTTAGCCCAGATGAAAAATCTACACACACTCGGACAGCTCCGTTGGCTTTCTTGATGGCAACGATTGGCGCGGCCCAAGTCGAGTAGTCCACTTTCGAAATAACGCCGAGGTTTTCGAGACGATTCAATTCGTTTTCAACAGCTTCTTGAGCAGCATATGGCACTGGCCGTTTAGGACGAAACACTGGCACAGAATCTGCTTTAAGATGAAGCTTCGCGTTGGCCTTTGTGCAGTATCCCAGTGACGTGTTGAAAACCACAGGAAATTGTTGCTGGAGATCGGTTACCAACTGTTCGTTTTGCGATTGTGTCCCTCGATCGTCAGCAGTCGTCACTCGACAAACCTTGTTGATTGGAACGTCCCAGAGACCTAGTAATTCGATCCACTCAATGCCCATAACGTTTAGATCAGGAATTGATGACACAAAACACCGACTTTTGTGTTTCTGTTTGTTCAGGCTAATGTCACAATTCACCTGTGCCGTTAGTGTCACTTGTTCTCCTGAGGCTTTTTCCCTGTATGTGTTGTTGTGGTTGTTGGAGGTCGTTCGAGCTTACACTACGTATCTTTCGAAATTATTGTAATGTCTGAACCCGAATCTAATTGTAATTTAACACTCACGCCGTTTATTTTTATCATTATAAATTTTCTACGCGACGAATAGTCTATCTATTCTTCTGGTTAAAACTATTAGAACGTTTTTTTTTCGTCGATCGCGGTTGTTTATCGGTCGCTTTTGGATTAGAACAGAAACCTTTTCTTTGTGCCCGACACGCTCACAGTCTTTGCATTTGTGTATACGATATTCACAATTACGCGCGTAATGAAAAGCTCCACAATACCAACACGGGTTTTTCGGCACTTTTCTCGATGCTTTTGTGGTCGTGGATTTCGCTTGCTGAGTATTGATCACTTGTACTTTTGTAGCCTCCGACTGTTCAACAAGTGCCGTGTCATGCTTCAATGCAGCCATTCTAGCAGCTTCCTCGGTGAGTGTGCTGATTGTAACCGAGGGATCTCTCTCCAGTTTCGCCAGTAATGCGGTCCGAATATCCGTGTCTTCGTGCGCAACTAACCCCGACACAAACACGAGCACTTTAAATTGGTCCGCGCTTAATTCAGCTAACTTAAACGATTCACAGGCTTTATTGATTTTTCCCGCGTAGGTAATAAGATCTTCTGTAGCTTCTTTTTTAAGTTTCAAACACTTATACCGTATGTTGAAAACCGATGACTGCGTTCCGAAAATATTTTTCAAGATTTTCACGGTTTCCTCAAAAGTCAGATCGCGTGGCACTTTAGGTAACATGAAATTTATGAACCGTGTGTGTGCTGCGGTATCGGTAAATTTTCGAACAAGTATGCGAGTCTTTACAGCATCGTCTATGCCCTGCGTATCGAGTGTAAATAAATCTTCATATTTCGCATACCATTGTTCGAATGAATTGTCCTCATGGTAGGCAAATTCGTTGATCGACTCGAGTCGAATTTGGCATGAGTTGCCTCCTGCAATCACATTGCTATTTGTCGATAGTGCCGCCATTTCCGACAGCGTCTTGTTGAGTGCTTCCGACTGTTTTGCCACAAGTTGGATTCACCACCACGATCCTCGTCGTCAATTTGTTGTGTCCGTAATTAAACAAGGCAGGGCTTCCTATAGTAGTAGTTAGTATCTTCACACCTTTTATTTCTATTTCAAGTATGGTGACTGTACATTATAACAAAGTTATTAAGAACTATATGCTAAGAGAAGAATGCGGATGCAACTGGACAGAGACACCGGTACCGCTCGACTGACTGGGTTGAAGCTGTCGGGCAAAGCTGAGGACATACCGCATGCCATCTGAACGTCAGGTCTGTTAGCAACCTAACACCACTGATATCGCTGATTTTTCAGTGGAGGATGTGAGGAAGGCAATGATGCAGATGAAACGCGGAAAGGCAGTTGGACCGGACAAAATACCCTTGGAATTTTGGTTGAAGATGATCATGTTGGGCTTAGATGGCTCACTGTTCTTTTCAACAAAACTAAAAGAGGGCAACCGATGCCTGAAGCTTTCAGAAAAAGCTTCCTTCTCCCGTTTTATAAGAACAAGGGTGACTCACGCAAGCTCAACAACTATAGGGCAATCAAGTTAACATCTCACACATTGAAGACGAGCGAGTTGTCTGCAATCGATTGAAAGAGATTGTACGGTTGAGTGACAATCAATGCGGCTTTGTGCTTTGCGATGCTATTCAGTGCATACATGTTACGATGGAAAAGCATCGTTACGCACGGACGGATTTGCACTTTGTGTTCATCGATTTGGAAAAAGCCTTCGACAGAGTTCCTCGTGATCTGATATGGGTGGCCCTAAGATCACTTAAGGTCCCAGAGGCATATATCAAGATGATACAAGATATGTATGATGGGGCAACCACTAAAGTTAGATGCACAGCTGCTGAGTCTGAGAAATTTCCGGTTAAAGTCGGAGTTCACCAAGGCAGTGTATTGAGTACCTTGCTCTTCAACATAATCATGCTCTATTTATTAACAGTCATTTCTGAAGGGCTTCTCTTCGCCGATGACATTGTCCTGGGTAGCAAAGACATCGTTGCTTTGCAGATACTGGAGATCATGGACTGAGGATTAGCATACCAAAGACAGAGTATCTTTGCTGTCCTTTCTCAGATCCAGAGAGACCGATACCAGATATCTACATTAAAAAGGAGCAGCTGAAGTCCGGTACAAAGTTCAAGTTCCTGGGCTCGATGGTCAACAAGGAAGCTACCTGCGATGATGACATCAAACATCGCATCAGTGTCGGTTGGATGAAGTGGCGAGAAAACTCTGGAGTTTTCTGCGACAAGAAGATGCCACGAAAGCTTAAGGGCAAGTTGTACAAAACGGTCGTACGTCCCGCACTCATGTATGCGTCTGAATGCTGGACTATGTACAAGACATACGAAAGTAAAACCAGGCCGAAGCAAAGCTCCGGCCCGGAGTCTGAAGCGTATATACCCTAGACTTGTACAGACCTAGTGGTGATACCAAAAGTACCAATTGGTAACGACCATATGCATTAAAAGTGTGTTTCCTATATGGCCAGTTTATAGGGGAGGTTGGCAATCATTCAGAAGGATCTTGACCATTATCAAAATCAATTAACTAACCCATTCTACAAATATTTGTCGAATTTCTCAAGTCGCTAGCTTCATTCTATCGAAAGTTATTTCTTATCTGAAGTTTCACTTGTAGGGGGTAGGGGTTCCTTGGGTCGGATCTCTCTCATTATTGCCATCAACAAATAAGATCATGCTTCAAACATTTAAACAAAATTTCAAGTCCCTAGCTTCACTCTATCGAAAGTTATCGCTTATTTGAAGTTTCACTTGTAGGGGAGGTAGGGGTCCCTTGGGTCGGATCTTGCGGATCAAATTTTCAACCCGCTATTGTCATTTTGTCCAAAGTTATCGTAATTAAAAGAATATTTAATTTTTTTGAAATTTGTAGGGGATGTAGGCGTTCCTTTGATCCGATTATGCCCAACTTATTAGAACTTAAGCATCTTCTTACCCCAGGGTTACATGCCGAAAATCAGGTGTCTACGTCAATTAGTTCAGGAGTTATAGACAAAAAACCCGAAAAGTAGGGTAGTACGGGGCTCTTTGTAAGAAAATTACCGTTCGTTTTCAATTGATCGATTTTATTTTTCCAGGGGAGTAGAAGATTATCCTCACGAGAAATCTACCAAAGCTAGAGCTTTTCATGTTTATTTAATCGGGAGCTATAGATACATTTAATTATTTTACATATATAGGGGAGGTAGGCGTTGTCTTGGCCTGATAGCCTCCTTTAAGGTGTTACATATTTCCGTCGTGACAAAAACAATATACCCTATACTAAAAGTCTAGGGTATAATGACTGCGACCGAGATGAAAATGCTACGGATTTCAGCTGGTGTGACCAAAAAGGATCGTATCAAAAGTATTTACATCTGAGGCAGCTTGTTTATTGAGCAACCGATCACTGAAAAGCTCGAAGATCGTCGTATGGATTGGTATCGCCATGTTCTGAGGCGTCCGCCTGAGAACCCTGTCATGAAGGCACTATCAATGAATGTTCCATTTGCTGGAGCCAAATCTCGAGGCAGACGAAAACACACGTGGGTCGATCAGATGAAGAAGCAACAACAACGCGTTAATCTCGGCGATGATATGATCCAAGACCGAGCTGCCTGCAGAAGGAAGCTGAGATTATACCGCCAGAATGGGCGAAGTGCCAACACCACAGGCAGAGCAACGCGAAACCGCAGAGTGGTATGAAAGGGCAAGGAAGAAGGCTCCGTCCTCACGGGCATCTTTGGATGCCCATCAAACCGTTCATTACATAATTGGCGCCCAACGTGAGGCCCATTTCTGGTAAAGAACAGGTTTGAAAAGGACTACATCGGGTTCTTTTTAGTCCTTTCGTCGATTTGCATCCCCACAATCACATTAAGCCTACTTACTCTTAAGTCTTAGGACTTAGCCACTTTATTTCACGTAGTTTCCCTTCAAGTAGCTGTGGTTTCCTCTGTAGCACCCCCATCCGTCCTATAGAGTAGAGTCAGTTCAAGAAGGCATTCCTGGTGTTGTGTTTGTCTTTTCTGGTTTGGCCACGTACCTAAGGCCTCCATTAATGCTTTGAACTACCGACATTTAGAGCTTCTTCGATGTCCGGACAAAGCGCGGATGAGCCCTAGGTACCTTTCTGTTTGCTAGAATTGTCTTTTCACGTCATTAAAAACCTTTGGTTTGCGCATTATTGCATTTTTTTCTGTTATTGAGATGCTCAACAGTACTCAGAGATCATGATTGTGTTATTGGAAGTAATGCAGTGTTGTGTCTCTGCTATCGTCGTGATTCTTTGAATTCTGTTGATCATCTAAATAATGGGGAGATGTACTTTTTTTTCTCTTTTCTCTTTGCTATTTTTCTTCTCTACAATGGTTGCCGGCTAGCTCAAGAGTCGAGTTCATTTTTTTTCCTTTTTGCAGCACACTCGGTCCTCAGCTTCTATTTCTTAGCAGGTCTTGTTGTAGAAGCTGCCCTGTAATGAACCATATTCTGGTCTGGTAGTGCTGCTTCCACCGACAGATCGAAGGTAGCACCTGATGAGTACTGATCTCTCGGTGGTACGCAACCAGAGGCTGACCCCGATGCGAGCGCGAGGGCATCTGAGCCGTCCGCCAATCACTCCATCCTTATCGCCTCTTTTGCATTATTCCCCATTTTTGCCTCCCTGTTTATGTTATCTTCCTATGAATTTTTGTTAATACGTAAAGGACAGGAGCAACAAGTGGCGAAAACCCCGCCCACGTCTCCCGAACTGAGCTACAGCAAGCAAAGGCCGCTGCTTAGCTCGTTGAGAGGCATTTTTCTCTGCGTATACTTAACTTCATTGGCGTGAATGTCGTCTTTCCTGACCAAATTACTCCAAATGCCTTTAGAAGTGTTTCAGGGCATTCGCCTAATCAACCCGATTCATATGATACCCGTCTTATATTTCACTTCGTTGGCGTGAGTGTCCTTTTTTCTTACCAAAGGACTTAAAATGCCTTTAAAAGTGATCCAGTGCATTGACCTCAACGCCCCGATTCAGAAGACACCCATATTGCCTAGGCACTTCATGTTCAAGTGGGTCCTTTTGACCTCATCGAAGGACTCTGAATGCCTTCTACTCCAGTGCATTGTCCCCATATTGCCTATACTTCTTTCGCAAGTCCTCCTCGTCATGCTCGACTCCGCGCTTCAATGTCGAGTCGACCCGTGTGCGGGTGGCCTTGTACTTACATCCCACACTCACACCACATGCGAAAGCAAATTATTCGTTACACACAGTAAGGTTCCCAAAACTTACCTCTCCATGGACGGAAAATAACCGAAGTTGAGCATATGCGCACTTTCGTTCTTAACCGAAATTGAGCATATGCTCACTTTTTTTCTTACCCAAAATTGTGCATAGACTGAAATACGAAATAATCAGATTCAAACCGAAATTGTTCATAGACGATAAACCGAAATTAAGCATATGCACACTTTCGGTTTGAAAACGAAATTGTTCATAGACGAAACCCCGAAATAATGCATATGCACTCTTTCGGTTTGAAAGCGAAATTGTGCATATACACAACGCTTGCTTGTCGGATCGGACAAAATTCGTGATACTTTCCCCCCTCTCAAAAATTCTGGTATCGGTGTCTGAAATCGTAGCGTTTCCGCAAAGTATCTATGAAACAGTGTCGACACTGTCCAGAACAGAAACGCAGCAACTGTATGGCAATTGTGTGCACTTCCATGATGTCATTAATAGAGATGTCAATTTCCCGATATTGCACGGAATGATAAATAAGGAAGATAAGCCCTCCACCGTTGGTCAATCGGTCTTTTCTAATTATAGCGTAGTTTCCACGAGAATTGAGGGAAGAATTAGAGTAGAGTTTCGTCTCCTGTACGACTTTTAGCATTATGTGGTGTCTGTCCATGAATGATGTAATTCGGCAATTTTGTTTTGTAGTCCATTACAGTTTAGCTGCACGCTGAGATTACGTCGAAGTAGGCGATAGGTGGCGTAGGCGTAAGGTTAAGCATCGAGATTATAATTATGATTGAAACTATTCGCTGGAGTTACCGGGACAACTGGAAGTCTGCCTGGGCAGTCATTTCCTCAAATGACACCACTCATCACAGCAGTTGCATCTCACAGATGTGGCATTTCGGTGCAACACTTTATTGCAAACGCAGCAAGGATCGGGGTTTCGTTCAGTGCCGCGGCTCGCGGTGTAGAAGAATTGGAGCAGTTGCGCCGAGAAGTTGCTCTCAATATTCGTAAAAAAAACGGAGTTGAACATGTAGTACACATACACACCTTCCTTCTTGCATCGAAGGGGATTTGACTGCTCTTGACCGTTCTGATGAACGGGTCGCTCCGGGGTATCTGGCTTTTTGAAGTTTTTAATCTCATCTACCTTGCCAGGAATTGGTTCAATTGCCCGTTTACTGATACGGTGGGAGAGGTACTCAATTTAATGTTAAGTCCATATTCTCGCAATCGATTCAGAACTTCAGCTAAATGTTCTTTGTGTTCTTCGTTTGACGATGACGCAATGTGGATGTCATCTAAGTATGCCAGTTCATAATTCAGTCCACGAACTGATAAATCAACCAACCTTTGGAATGTTTGAGCTGCATTTCTCAACCCGAAAGTCCAATGCAAAAGGGATTAACACGGCTGTTTTCGGAATATCTTCGAGTGCTACTGTTATGTGCCACCCACAATGCGTCACATAAACAACAGAGACGCAAAAACACCACAATGGTACATCTTTCCTTCCTTCCTTCCTTCCACGAAAGAAGTGATCAACACCATGACCTGCACTTCGCTAGAACCGTCCTTTTACGCACATTTGTGTACAATATGTGTAGCACAATCTTCTGAGAAATGATTCGAACGGAACCATATATCTTAAATTGGGTAATTTACACCAGTTGAGAATTTTATGGTTTCCCAAGAAAGGATCGTTCTATTTTAGAAATGTCCTGGTGTGTGGGAACCAGGCATGGAAAAAAGAAGATATAAAATAGCATAGCGCAGGACGATCTTCGCTCATTACTCAAACAGGAAATCCTCGCGTGAAGTTTAAGATACATAATTTTGTAAAAGTAAATTTGGTAAAAGTAAATTTTTTAAAAGTAAATTTTGTTTCAAATGTTAACTTAAAATTAAGTATTAAGTGTTAAGATTACAAGTTGTTAATAAAAATTTAATAGAGTTATAAACGAATACAGTGTTTCAATAATGGACCGGTGAAGCCGTCCATAACAGAGAAAATTTTGGTGTCAGAAGTGGGATGGTGTCAAAAATTAAACACCATCTAGTGATCGAACTATTTAAATAAAACACAAAAGTATAAATGTCACTGTAACTCTATTAAAAAAAAAAAACCCAGATTAAAAACCCAAGACAAACCAAATAATAATAATCCTAATAAAATATCACACTAATAAACTGTGGACTTTAATAAAATAAAGTGTAATACAAGAAATTAATACTTTGCTATAAATCGTACAAAGCTTATGCTTGTGACAAAAACAACAAATACAACAACGATAAACACAACGGTTACAAACTTTGCATGTCGAGCAAAGCAACGTGAAAGCCAATCTGTATCTGGCGAAAAATAGTAAGAGGCAGCAATTCCAAATTTACTCTATCGGACGGATAGAGGCAGCAATTCCAAATTCACCCTATCGGACGGATAGAGGCAGCAATTCCAAATTCACCCTATCGGACGGATAGAGGCAGCAATTCCATATTCACTCTATCGGACGGATAGAGGCAGCAATTTCAAATTCACCCTATCGGACGGATAGAGGCAGTGCTATAATCCACTTTGTCGGACGGACAAAGGCAGTTTTACAATCAGCAAATAATTTTCGAATTCAACAAAAGTCGAGACAATAATGGTAACAACCAAGTAAGTGTTTATGAATGATAAGAATAAAATAAGAAATATTGTACAAAATTCAAAATATGTCAACTTCAACTAAGCCAGAAAACTCAAATATCGGTCAAGCCGATAGAACACGACGCGATTCCGAGGAGAATGAGTCCTGCAGCGATATGCTGACAGAAAAAGTTAATTTGTCCATCCTCATTAAATTTATTAAACCTTTTAATGGGGATCGCGACAAATTAAATTCATATCTAACTGGGTGCAAAAGAGCTTTTAAGTTAGCATACCCAGAACAAGAAGCAGTTTTGTTAGATTACGCTATAACTCAGCTAGAGGGTAAAGCTGAAATAGCCGTTTCTAATCATACTTTTAGTGAATGGTCCGAACTGAGTGATTTTCTGAAATTGCTATATGGTGATCGGAAACATTACAATCATTTATTAATCGAACTGCAACAATGCAAGCAAATGCAAAAAGAAACAATTTCTCAATATATAGTGAGAATAGAAACTGCAGCAAAAAACTTAATTACTTGCGTGCAACAATCAGTTGAAAACGAAGAAGAATTAAAAGGTCGAGTTGCAGCAATGAATGACCTTATCCTTCACACTTTCATCTTAAATGTTGATCCTGAAATAAGTAAAATTATCAGAGCACGAAATGTAAAATCCCTTACGGAAGCCATGCAAGTAGCTATTGAAGAAGAGAAAATTATTACTCTCACAAAAAGGCACTACACAGGTACTAATGGCTCTAATCAAAACTCAAAATTTTGTAAGGTTTGCAAAATGAAAAATCATAATACTGCAGACTGCTACCGAAAACAGAAATCGGGTGCAGCTTTCAATGTTGGTACAGCCGGTGAAAAATTCTGTAAATATTGCAAAAATAAAGGGCATATAATAGAAGAGTGTAGGAAGCGTGCCTACAATCAAAAGAAGAATAATTCCCCATCTAATACTGGTGCAAAGACTTCAAACAAAAATGAATCTATAAACTCTGTAAAACTCC
The DNA here is from genome assembly GCA_964017055.1 of Chloromyia formosa. Lineage (NCBI taxonomy): Eukaryota > Metazoa > Arthropoda > Insecta > Diptera > Stratiomyidae > Chloromyia > Chloromyia formosa. The sequence goes on along the minus strand of OZ024814.1, from coordinate 65,387,491 downwards.
ATTCAAAAAACGAGGTTATTTCTCGTCAACAACAACCTTCAAAAAACGGGAACAACTCGTCAAATGTGAGGAAACGGGACATATCGGCTTTATTACTCCTAGAGGGGAATTAGCCAAAAGTTACAACGTCACGTATTCCTCTAGTGACAACAACCTTTTTATAAAAGTTCAAAGTCCTGATTCCAAGTTTAAATTCTTCAGATTCTTAATAGATACAGGAGCCTCAATTTCAATAGTTAAAGCTCAAACGTTAGTAGGGAATACACTCATTGATGAAACAACAAAAATTGATTTACATGGTATCTGCTCATCTACTTCAACCGTAGGAACAGCAGATATTAAGCTTCTATTTCCAACACGGAATATAAATCACACGTTTTCTGTCATTATAAAACAATCGAATATTCCATTTGATGGAATAATTGGTAATGATTTCCTCCTTAATCGAAATTGTTTTCTGGATTTTCCCCAACGAGTCCTGATGGTAGGGAAAGTAAAAATCCCTTTACATACATCTACTATACATAGTAGTCAAAGCGATGAGTTCCAAAGGAATCATTGTACTACAGATGATCAAATTAAAGAATCTTTAGCAGATTCTAGATCTCATGAAGATCAATATAAAGATCATTCCAAAATGTATAGAAAAGATGTTGTAAAACAAAAGATAAAAGCAAGATCGATCACTTACGTTAAAGTGAAAATTCAAAATCCAGAAATCAAAGAAGGTATTGTTAAAAGACAGGAAATAGGTCCAGGAATATATTTAAGCGAAGCCTTAACCAAAGTAAATAATCAAAACGAAGCAATTGTATCCATCCTAAATTCTACCGAAAAGGATGAAATACTAAAATATAGCGAGGTTTATCTCGAACCATTAGAAGAGATTACTGGATCTGAGCCAGTATATACTTTTCAAAATAATCCTACAAACCATTCAAACCGTCATGAAAGACTAAAGGAATCCATTAGACTTGACCATCTAAACAGGGAAGAAAAGGAGTCGATTTCAAGAATCGTCACTGAATATTCGGAAATATTCCACTTAGATGGTGATCCTTTAACAAGTACAAATCTCATTGACCACGAAATTAATTTGACAGATAACAGACCGATTTCTGCAAAGACTTATCGTTATCCAGAAGTCCACAAGAGTGAAGTTAATAAGCAAATAAATAAAATGCTTGATCAAGGTATAATACAACAATCAAACTCCCCATGGTCAGCTCCACTTTGGGTAGTCCCTAAAAAACAGGACGCCTCTGGAGAGAAAAAATGGAGAGTTGTTGTTGATTACAGAAAATTAAACAACGTTACTGAATGCGACGTATTTCCAATTCCTAATATTACTGAAATATTGGACCAATTGGGTCATTCTAAATACTTCACTACCTTGGATTTAGCCAGTGGATTTCATCAAATTAATATGAGACACGAAGATAGAGCAAAAACAGCATTCACTACACCTCTAGGTCATTACGAATATACCAGAATGCCTTTTGGTTTAAAGAATGCGCCAGCAACGTTTCAACGTCTCATGAATACTGTATTGTCTGGTCTACAAGGGCTAGAATGCTTTGTTTATCTCGATGACGTCGTTATATATGCAAGTTCAATCCAAGATCACGAAATGAAACTGAAAAACGTATTTGAAAGAATGAAAGATAGTGGCCTAAAATTAGAGCCATTCAAATGCGAATTCATGCGACATGAAGTTGTATATCTAGGTCATGTTATTTCAGGAGACGGAGTTTCCCCCAATCCGGAAAAGGTTTTAGCTGTAGAAAAATTTCCAATACCAAAGAATCAGAAAGAAATAAAATCTTTTCTTGGCCTCTGTGGTTATTATAGAAGATTTATTGAGAATTTCTCCAAGCTTACCAAACCACTTACAAAGTTACTCCGAAAGGATATCAAATTCGAATGGTCACGCGAACAAACAGAAGTTTTTGAGACGTTAAAATCTAAACTCATATCAGCCCCGATTCTGCAATATCCAAACTTTTCTAAGGAATTCATAGTCACAACCGATGCATCCAATTTCGCAATTGGTGCTATCTTAAGTCAATTAAGTGATAAAAATATTGATCTTCCAGTCTCGTACGCAAGTCGTACAATGAATAGGGCAGAGTCTAATTATAGTACTACCGAAAGGGAATTGCTAGCAATAGTTTGGGCTGTGCAGAACTTCCGTCCTTACCTTTACGGAAGAAAGTTCAAGATAGTTACAGATCATCGACCACTAACTTGGCTTTTCAACTGCAAGGATCCAGGAAGCAAACTTATTCGATGGAGATTAAAACTCGAAGAATTTGACTATGAGATAGTTTACAAACAAGGTCGAGTAAATGCGAATGCAGACGCTTTATCGCGAATTAAAATTGGCAATGATGTCGATATTCCTATCCCTACCCAGAACCATGAAAATAAGGCCAATATCACGGAAAATGTGTTAATTGCTCAATCTGATGATACGTACGAAGATTACATAAAATTCTATTACAATTCAGAGTTCCCTAAAATATATGACTATAATGACATTAACGATAATATACGCAGTACAATATCACATGTTGCATACTTTACAGCAACAGATAAAAGTGATGAGAATCCTCATATGACATTATTCCTAGATAAAAGTCCAAATAGAGAAATTATCGTGAACAAAAACCACTCTCTCTATGAAATAGAGAAGTCTGTCTCAAAAGATAAACAAATTATATACCATTGCTTCTACAAACATTCATTCTTCGAAAAACCTTCTTATAAAGATTTCTTTTATTGTATAATAAACTTGAAAGGAAAACTTAAGACAGACAAAATTAATGAAATAAATATTCCAAACCCTGTTGACCAATTCAACCAGTTTAATTATAACAAACTACGCGACATTATACAATTCGTATTTCGGAATGAAAAAATTAGAATCAATATTTACCATAATAAAATAGTAACTCCGACTGCAGATCAAATCCCAGCAATTCTGAAGGAGTTTCATGATACTCCAAGCTCTGGGCATAATGGTTTTCATAAAACTTATAATCAAATAAAACAGTATTACAAATGGACTTATATGAAAAAACAGATAAAAATCTACATAAAGAATTGTGAATCATGCCAATTAAATAAAACATCTAGAAAGTTAACAAAAGCTCCAATGGAGATAACTTCTACGGCGAGTAGCCCTTTTGAAAAAATTAGTCTCGATATCGTGGGTCCCTTACCTATTACAGAAGAAGGTAATCGATTCATCCTAACTCTCCAAGATGATCTTACTAAATATTCAAATGCATATCCTATTCCTAATCACGAAGCAAAAACTGTGGCAAACAGATTACTACAGTTTATCACTCGCTTCGGGATACCAAAACAAATTCTTACCGATCAAGGTTCCGACTTCACTTCACTGCTGATGAAAGAAGTAGCTAAACTGTTCCAAATCAAGCTCCTTAATACAACAGCATATCACCCTCAATCTAATGGTGCACTAGAACGTTCTCATTCAACACTAAAAGATTATTTAAAACATTATATTAATAGTCAGCAAAATGATTGGGACGAATATGTACCTTTAGCAATCTTTGCATATAATACGGCAGTACATTCAACCACCAAATATGCACCATACGAATTAGTATTCGGGACAAAACCAGTTTTACCTAGTTCTATAACGAGTACCCCAGAATTTCGGTATACATATGATTCCTATGTTGAACAGCTTAGATACAAATTGAACAAATCTTTTCAAATCGCCAAACAAAATATAATAAAATCAAAAGAAATTAGTAAAACGTACTACGATAGGAAAATTCATAACCCAAAGTATAAGACAGGAGATTTTGTTCTAATGAAGAACTATTCCACGAAATCAGGAACAACGAAAAAACTTACACCAAATTGGAAAGGTCCGTTTGAGATAGCAGAAATATGCGACAACAATAAAAATATTATTATACGTCTAAAAAATAATAAAACTATAAAAGTCCATACCAACCAATTAAAACCAACCTCTCTTACAGGTTAATCGTTCTTCTCATCGTATGCTTTAATGCATATTCATGCAATCCCTTGCCAGGATACGAAGTTCAAACAATAGATGCTGGAAGCGGATTATTTTATGAACACACTGGTACCACTAAATTTTATTTCGATTACCTTAAGATAGTTACCCATATAGATATAGATTCATATACCGATAGATTAAAACTTATTAAAAGAACTTCAGAATCCTCCTTTAAACTATGCGACCTAATGCACACCGAGCAGGTTAAAGTTTTTTGTACTCAAAATGCAAATATATTTAAAATTAAACTGCCAGAATTGGTAAATAAAGAGGAATCGATTAGGGACATGTTAGGATATGATACTGATAGATCAAAAAGAGGTATTCTAAATATTGTAGGATCAGTCGCAAAATTTTTGTTCGGAACAATGGATTCCAATGATGCCGAATATTATGACAAAGTCATCGGTAATGTTGGAAAAGATGACGCCGACATTCAGCAATTAATGAAAGATCAAATTCGTGTTATCAAAACCACTATCACAAATTTCAACAATACAATTTCTCAATTGAAAATATCTGAGAAGCAATTAAATGAAAATATCAGACGTTTTAATTCCTTCTTAAGAAGTCAATATCTAATTAACACAGAAACTAGATTAACTGAGGATATAATTGAACATTTCAGCATATTGCTATTCTTGATAAATGAAATCGATATTAAATTCGAGGAAATTGTAAACATAATCCTTTCTGCAAGACAGAATACCATCCATCCAAGTCTAATTAGCCCAAAGCAGTTACTTGAAGAGCTAACAAATTCTATCAAATACCTTAAAAGTGGCCACGAATATCCAGTAGAATTGAAAAGGCGACATATCAATAAAATTCTAGAGATTGCTCAAATTCAATACACTTTCATTAACCGACGAATGATATACGTCATACTGATTCCAATTGTAGACAGCACAACTTTCAATTTATATCACCTCATACCTTTACCGATCCCTCATGCAAATCATCAAACATATGCGTACATTGAACCAAGTTTCAAACATCTTGCTATATCAACAAACAAGATGCAATATGCACAATTCCAAAACTTAGATCACTGTAAACAATTGGAGAATAACAAATACGGGTGCGAAAATCACATTATATATGCGACACTCAGTAAACCAATCTGTGAAGTGTCATTATTAACGAACGTGAACAAAAATATCCCAAAAGATTGCAAAACCAGATTTTTAACAGGGCAAATAGAAATTTGGCAAAACCTTTTAAATAATAGATGGATCTATGTTGTAAGTGAACCAAAAATACTTACAATATCTTGTAATAGCTCAATCCAAGACACTGAGATTACAAAAACCGGAATTTTATCCCTAGAACCTGGTTGTAAAGCATATTCCCCACAAACTCAATTGATTGCAAATTCTGAAATGATTATTCCTTATCAAAACATAATCCCAAGACTCAACATCATAGAAGATGACTGCTGCAATCAAGAGAAACTAAATCAGACTGAAGTTCAATTCTACCTCGATGAAATTCATTTGTCAAACATTAAATTAGACGAACTCAACATTGCATCACATAAGCTTGAGAGTCTTAACGATCAAATAAATAAATTACATTCAGCACCACATCTCCTGAAATATGGAAGTTTCTATAAATATGTCATCATAATGACTTCATCTATAATAGTAATATTTGTACTGTTCAAAGTATATAAATGCATAAAACCATTCTTACCCTCTTTTCTGAGAATAGACCGTCACTGCTGTTGCAGGCCAATAATAGTAACCCAATACAATACACCACGTTCACCTCCTACTCCAATAAACAACATTGAAAGGAATAGTGTGCCCGAAAATCCACCAGAGGTTTTACCTTCAACTTCAAATTCAGCTGCTAATCAAACAACTCCAATTCGCCAAACGCGATCGACACGGTCTAGATTGAGGCCTTCCATCGGAAGACTTAATTACGACGAATAATAAATTTAAAATCAATTTATCATCCGTCTTCCCCAAGGGGGGTGTTGTTATGTGCCACCCACAATGCGTCACATAAACAACAGAGACGCAAAAACACCACAATGGTACATCTTTCCTTCCTTCCTTCCTTCCACGAAAGAAGTGATCAACACCATGACCTGCACTTCGCTAGAACCGTCCTTTTACGCACATTTGTGTACAATATGTGTAGCACAATCTTCTGAGAAATGATTCGAACGGAACCATATATCTTAAATTGGGTAATTTACACCAGTTGAGAATTTTATGGTTTCCCAAGAAAGGATCGTTCTATTTTAGAAATGTCCTGGTGTGTGGGAACCAGGCATGGAAAAAAGAAGATATAAAATAGCATAGCGCAGGACGATCTTCGCTCATTACTCAAACAGGAAATCCTCGCGTGAAGTTTAAGATACATAATTTTGTAAAAGTAAATTTGGTAAAAGTAAATTTTTTAAAAGTAAATTTTGTTTCAAATGTTAACTTAAAATTAAGTATTAAGTGTTAAGATTACAAGTTGTTAATAAAAATTTAATAGAGTTATAAACGAATACAGTGTTTCAATAATGGACCGGTGAAGCCGTCCATAACACTACTGGAACACTGGATGATATGCACGTATCAAATCCATTTTCGAAAATATGGATTTGTTATGCAGATGCTGCGTTATGTCGTGAATATGGGGCAACGGATAACTATCGGCGACTGTAACTGCATTTAGTCGATAATCGCCGCAAGGTCTCCACTGCGAGTTTGTTTTTCTGTTTAAGAAGAAGCGGACTGGCCCAAAGACTGCTTGATGGTCGATAGATACCTTGTTCCATCATAAATTCAAATTCAGCCTTGGCTGCTTTGAATTTTTCAGGAGATAGTCGTCTCGGTTTTTCGGCAATTGGTGTCCCTTAGTCAGGATATGGTGGAAAGTTTCGTGCTTGCGAGACTTGCTGTTGAATACCGGATTGATAACATCAGGAAATTTGTTTAAAATTTCATGGTATCGGCTGTTTGAATCGACGATAAAAACTAGGGGCTCCTGGTCTGGAAACCTGTCTGCGATCATAGATAGATGCGTTGTAGAGTCAACTAACTTGCACTGTTGGAGATCTACCAGAAGACCATATTGACGAAGAAAATCGACGCCTAAAATCGGGTTGCGTACACTTTTTTCACTGCTTTACCAAATCGTCGATGGTAATAGCATATTTCGTCACCTGTGTTTTTCGAATCATTGTTTGTTCGGCGAGTTGACGACGTCCTCCCTCGCCATCGTGATTTCGGCCTCTGTTTGTTATACCTGCACTCGATTCGTCCTATCTGCTTTCTTAGTTCAGCTATTTCGCGCATCAGGTCAACATTTGTGCGAGATTCGGGTATTTTTACTGCAAATATGTAACCTATTCGCTCCTGGATAATTTTGTCAACGTGCGCTGCGATTGTCTGGATTTACGGAACACGTGCAGATAATTTCTTCAGGGTCTCGTCACTGAGCTGGCCGCCTACCATCATGTGCATACGCCGCCGTAGTTGTGAAGTTTTCATGTCGCCGTGTTCGAGTTATGTGCGTTATTTGGCTGATTTTCAGACGATTCCGTGAAACGGCTGATCAACATCTATTTAAATTGTACGTATTTTTTAAAGTGTTAACTTTTATAGCGACGACACATCGATGGGTAGTGAATCGAAAAAATCTATTTTACCAGTACTGCCACGTAGAAGGAAGAAGCGCTCTCGTCGCTGTGATACAATCTCATAGATTTGTATTGTACATAATGTTACACAAAGCGAAAAGAATTTGACAGGTACTTCTTGGCTTAGTGGTTAGCGAGTCCGACTTGTGAGTAGTTGGTCACGGGCTCGACTGCCGACGTATTTTTAATTTTTTTTCTAAATCAGCCTTCCGGCGACACTCGGCACCCGCTGTGTACTTGAAACACAACGGGTGCCGACTGCGACTGTCGGCAAGGCGGGATATTCGGTGAAGATCGATTATTGCATTGCACATTGCAGGATCGAATGGAATATTTTTAATATGATACGGAACCAGTTTTTCGGACAACGATCATCGAGCACCATACCATATGGCGCTTAACAGGCCGTCGCCCTTAGCAGTCACAAGTGCGACTACACTCTATTTGTTCTGGCTTGGCGGCAGTGGCAACATAATACGGAATCAGCTTTTCGGGCCACGACTATCGACCTGCTTAGGGCAATGGTCGTCGCCCGACCCTATTATGTTGCCACTGGCGCCAAGCCGCAAAAAATACAGAATTTTGCATCGGCAAACTGCACGTTGTAGTTTCCATTCGTGATGTAAAAATTCGTACCCATGTTGCGTTTGCCGCCCTATATAAGGCAAAAGCATAAAACATGATTCAAAACCCTATTCAGCCGAACCAACCGGAGAGGCGAAATTTCGGATAACGAAATTTTGTGCGTGTACATTTGTTTAGCAAGGAAAGACAATAAGGTCGCAACCACAAAATTCTACCACACACAGTAAAACCACGTTTAACCATAACAACGGGTGCGGCGACTGGCAGTGGGCACCCGATGAGTTATAAAGAACGCGTTTCCACTGTCGGCAAGCGAGAATCACGACGGAGGGGATCGATCGCCCGCCGGGCCGGGTTCATATCAGCATCGATTCGAATATTTTCAATGAAGAATTGGTGGCCGGGTATATAAATCTCACAGTGGATCCTCGATCCACCACATTTCGATAATATTTGGGCTATATATTTTGGTATGCAATCTGAAAACATATTCAAGACGGATATGATTACTTCGCTCAAAAGTAAGTGCGAATGTAGAGTGAGCCCATATGGTACTATAATGGACAGAGCTCGATGGCTTAGCAGCTGCTCTATCAGACTTTCGCACGGGAGTCCCCGGGTTCAGTCCCGACTGGGGGCGGCTTGACTTTTCTTTTTGTTAATGTTGCTACGTTTTGTATTGAAATTTTTTGTTCGTATTTATCTCATTGGCGCTGTTGATGTTACGAGGGCAGTTCAAATATGATCGAGACAAACGCTGTAGATGGCCCGCCTGTATGCTTTGAAGGTCGCGGCTTGAGTATGTGATAGCTGGGTCCCTTACGAATAGTGTGGCATAGTTTTCGTCGCGAACGCACGTTTCACGCGCGTGCTACGACCATGAGTGAACATCAAGTGCCGACCGCCGTTGCGCAACGTATTGCCATTTGTTTTTTAGTGTGGGAAGGCGTTAAAAACACGGAAATTCTTAGGCGTTTGCGAAATCAGTTCGGTAGTGAGTGCCTGAGTAGGTATGCTGTATTTAAATGGGCCAAAACGTTCAAAGATGGCCGCGAAACCGTCGAGAATGAGCCGCATGATCGTCGACCGCGAACCAGCATCACACCAGACAACATTCGCCGCGTAGAACAACTCATTTTGGAGGACCATAGGATGAATGTTCGAAACATTTCGGCTGAAGTCGGCATTAGTATTGGTAGTGTAGAGTCTATCATCCACGAACACCTTCAATATCGCAAAATAACGGCGTGATGGGTTCCCAATCTGTTGAACTTTGCGCGCCCTCATACCGCGCGTCTCACGCTCGATACAATATCAGAATTGGGGTGGGAGGTACTAGAACAGCCCCCCTACAGTCCGGATTTATCACCCTGCGACTACCACATGCTTGGACCACTGAAAGAAGCCCTCGGAGGTCAAAGATTCAACACCGACGGCAATACGTTAATAATAAGATTCGCGATTCATGTTTTCGAGCCAAGTTCTCGTCATTTGCGGGAAGTTTTGATCTTCTGCTTCCATTTGAAAAAACTGCAGCTGAGGCTCATCGAATGCTCTCAGATACTTACGGTGAGGTTGCTCTGAGTTACAGAACATGTCGTGAGTGGTTTCAACGTTTTGAAAGTGGCGATTTCAATGTCAAGGACAAGCATGGTGGTGGGAGAGAAAAAAATTTCAAAGACGACGAATTGGAAGCACTGCTTGATGAAGACTCGTGCCAAATGCAAGAAGAATTAGCTTATCACTGGGAGTGACTCAGCAAGCCATCTCGAAACGCCTCAAGGCCATGGGCATGATTCAGAAACAAGGAAATTGGGTTCCGTACGAATTAAGACCGGGAGATATTGAACGGCGATTATTTGCATGCGAACACCTGCTTCAAAGGCAGAATCGGAAGGGATTTAATAATCCCTAGCGCAGAAAATCATGGGGAATGCCCGGACATGCTTCAACGTCGACGGCAAAACCGAATATTCACGGCGCCAAGGTTATGCTTTGTATTTGGTGGGACCAGCTCGGTGTGATATACTACGAGCTACCGAACGCAGTTGATGCGTTTAAGTCGATCATTAAAGGAAAAACGACCACAGTACCAAGAGACACGACAAAGTCATCCTCCAGCATGACAATGCTCGGCCACACGTCGCAAAAGTGGTGAAGACATACTTGGAAATCCTGAAATGGGAAATCGTGCCCCGCCCGCCGTACTCCCCAGACATCGCTCCTTCCGACTACCATCTGTTTCGTTTCATGGCGCACGGCCTGGCTGATCAGAACTTTCGTTCGTACGAGGAAGTCGAAAAATGGATCCAATCACGGATGGCGTCGAAAGACGCCTCCTTTTTCTGAGATGGAATCCGACAATTGCCGGACAGATGGGCGAAAGTTGTCGCTAGCGATGGACAAAGTACTGTCCATTATACATCTGCTTTTTGACAATTAAGCTTTTAATTCCAGGAAAAAACGACGGAAGCAAAGTTGTACACCCAATATTTACAGTTTTTGGTGTTTCTGAGATGAATACTCTTGATGGCGTATTCATTTTCATGGGTGAGAGGGAGGGAATAAAAAGCTAAATCTTTAATTACAAAATCCGGTATGCTGGCAGCCTTAACAAGATTTAAAATTTACAATTTAAAAGTTACAATTTTGACGCGCGGTAATCTTAGCACGCATTTAATTTTTTCTTGGGGAGGGTTTTCGATCACGTCAGCTACTTCTTTCATTATAGTTGCGTCGAGAACAGCTACAACCGAATGAAATTTGCAATTGTCCGTATGAACACGATTCACTACAAACTGTGACCCGATATGCACGAACCATAATTGCGGTCTATGTTTCCAAAATGCCGGTAGATATAAGTTTTGGATATAGTCTACAAAGTTAGTTCTTTTCGGAATCGGCGGTGTTTCTGATGTAAACGGAGCATTTTCACCACTATCACGGATTGGTGTGTTACTTGCGTCCTGAGTCGCCACGGAATTTTCCACAAAAATTGTCTTTTTTCCACGACGCGGGTCATTAATTTGTAGGGCTACCTTCAATCGAATTTTTCCAAATGAAACAGGATGGTTATAGACAACGGTTTATTACTTAACTATATAACATAAAAATTGATATACATATTTTAACGATGTTCACTGTCATTTGGTGTTGTCGCTACATGTGAAGGTCCGACAGTGCCATCTGGCGAAGAAATAGGTCCCCCAACGAGCTAAGCAGCGACCTGTGCTTATTGTAGCTCAGTTCGGGAGACGTGGGCGGGACTGTCGCCGTTCGTTACCCCTGTCCGTACATATAAAACGGAATTCACAGGACTGGGATAGACAACACAATGAGGGGAGGGAAAAGTGGGGATTAAAAAACAATGGGGCGTAAAGGATGGAATGGTTGGCGGACGGCCCAGATGCCCCCGCGCTCGCATCGGCGCCCGAGTTTAATGGGACCCTCGGCCTTTGTTTTCTTATCACCGACAGATCACTACTCATCAGGTGCTGCTTTCGATCAGTCGGTGGAAGCAGCACGACCAGAATATGGTTCATTACAAACTGGACTCGTCTGAATTCTGTCCTTTGATTGATGACACTCGCTTTGCGGGTTTATGCCTCCCCCGACATCTCTATCGCTAGTGGCAGCCTCATCAAGGATGCTGATTGCGAGCCCGTTCTCACACTGTTCGCCGATCATGATCAGTCACGATAGGCCATCCAACTTTCAACCTGCAGAACACCGCACTTTCATCAACTTCAAAAAAGCTGATTGGGGCAGCTTTAAAAGTTATACCCAAATAGTATAGATAGACAAATAGTTTAGCCTACACAGAATATAGTATACACAAGAGAATCAATACATACAAATCTACCGGCGGAGGCTAAAGTTGTATGGAGTGAGCTTTTTTGTGTAGTCTAACGGCGTTCGGTCATCGCTCTACGATACTAATCTAGAGCTCGGAGATCAAATCTCGGCGCGATCAAATACTGCCTGTGAGTACTAATAGAACTCTCACAGTGCTCCGAGCTTGTCAGTATAAAGACGGCGCGGATAGGAAGTGCATGCTAGCAACTGCACTTCCGAAAAGTAGATATGCTATTGAAACGTCAAGAAGGCATAGAAATGCTAGAGATGTTGACGCGCCCATGCCCCTGGAGGGGTCAAGGCAATAACAAAAATCTATACTATTTGGTTATGTCAATGCAGCCTTTACTGCACTATCAACACCATCGGATGTGCAAGAAGTATCCTTACGATCCGTTATAACTTCCCAACGTACGCCGCTAGATTGGCAGATAAGAGAGACAGTTTACGCTGCTCTGATCCCAGCGATCCCAGAATCAGAGACCTGAACATTCAAATCAACGCACAAGTAGTCGAGCATATAAGAACCAAATGGAATGTCCACCTGAATAGCTGTAACCTTAAATCTGCTGTCTCTGTGGTCTACACTTAGATCTCTGACAAATCCAGTCAAAAACAAAGGAAACGTTGTCATTGGGTGGGTTCAGGTCCCGCAACGTTTTAAACGCAATTGCAAACAGTTCGACTGATTTTTCTTGTGGACGCTCCGTTTCAGTTTGCGTTTGATCAACCAGACATCGGGGAAATTAACCAGAATTTTTTCCTGGTTGATTTCCGGTCAATGGGGGGTAAGGGGTATTAGCGTATTTGACAGTTGTTAGTTGACGTATTGCGTGTGACTGTCAGATGGTGTGGATTTTCGTTTTCGGTTTCTTGATTTTTCCATGGCGTCTTGTGTGCTTATTTACACCGAAGCAACACAAATTTGTGGCGGTTTTGCAGTGTTTTTAATTTTTCTTGAAACCGTCGCGAATTTAATTGAAGTTTTGTTTGAAATTCAATAGCGAATCGGCTGTCAGCTGTTTAATACATGACAACTGCAAAACAAGTCGTTCGGGTGAAGAGTTTATGGTTGGCTGGAGGGAAAATCCTTACCGCAATTATAACGTTGCGGAACGTGAACGCAAGCATTGTGTTTGGCAATGGCTGCGTTTCTATTTTGGATCGTGTCGGCACCGTGTCGACACGGTTTTATAGATTCTTTGCGGAAACGTTACGATTTCAGACACCGATACCAGAATCTTTGTAAAGGGCAAAAGTATCACGATTTTTTTCCAATCTGATCACCCCTTCAACGATTCCTATAGTTTTGACAGTTCTCTCTTGACAAGTTCTGTCACTCCATTCGTAAACAACTCTTTGTTGGCGTCAAAGTGCCTATAGTGATCGGAAAGTCTGTCCTGCTTCGTCACTTCGTTCGGAAATTGTTTTTAAAAGTGTAAATATCCCTTATTAATTGGACTAGGTTTGTGTGAAGTATATTCATGGTGGCAAGGGAATCGTGTCGTTCACCGGAGAAATCACGAGTCGGAGAAGGGGCAATGGATACGTAAAGGAATCACGATACTTTTAGGAACGCACTCAATAAAACAATCAGTTACCCCACTCTGTGCACTCTTCATTATAATAGATAGTTTGTCGAACATCGTCTTCCCGACAACCCGCATAATGCGCAGAAGGATTGTTGTTGTAGCAATGGTCAGAAGTTCGTTGTGTGAGTGTTACATGCTGTTATTGTTCGTCGTCTTCCTCGATGTTAAGGGACAGGAAGATAGGTGCCTCTACGGGGTGCTGCCACAGCGACCTGGGGGTCAGGTGTGTGGGTGCAGCTGGGCAATTGGAAATGTGGTCCACATCGTGAGCTATACCATTGCAGGCGGGGCATGTGTTTGTGACATCCCGGTCAATGCGAGATAGATAGGAGTTAAGACGCGAACACCAGCCCGACCGAAGTTGGGCAAGTGTCGTTCTCGCTGCTCTCGGAAGTATTCTCTCGTCGGGAGAAATGGCTGGTGGTTGTGCCGAGAGAACTCTGTTTGGACCTAGTCCTGCAATTGATGTTAGATTAGATTAGATTAGATGGAGGGCAGTTGTCCCAGAGGGCCAACAAGCACTGCGACCCGGAATTGATGTTTGTACCTCCTCATGATGTATTGCTGCGATGGCTGATCTGTATGAGTTGTTGTCAAATGGAACCCTTTCATACCTCTGGACATCTCTTTCGAGGTCCCTCAGATCCCTCGCCTGACTTGTCTTAGCGGCGAGGTGTCTTGTCCATGAGGTCGGTGTTGGGATGTTCCCTCCGGTAACAACCCACCAGGTATTGTTTCGCAAGAAGCTTGTTGCGGTCCCTTAGAGGCATCATCCTAGTTTCCTGATGCAGATGGTTCTGGGATGAAATCAGGAGACAGCCAGTCACAGTAGGGAAAGCGGCGTTTTGGCAAGCCTGAATATTATTCCATTGTGTGTCACAGAGATTCTGTGACCACACAGGAGCCGCATAGTTTGCTACTGACCTTTCGACTGCTTTGTATGTGACCAGTAGGATTTCTTTATCCTTGCCCTAGGTGCTACCGGCCAAGGCTTTAAGGATTTTATTCCTACCGCGCATCCTGTTGCACACAGTTGAAGCATGGGGGGATGACGTGGCCATGCTGTCCAGGGTTACTCCTAGAATTTTAGGATGGTTCAGGGTCGGAATAGGCTGATTGCCAATTGAAAGTTCATCTTGACTTCCTTCGTCCAGGTGGTAAATAAGGTTGTCGAGAATTTAGGCGCTGATACGGTTAAATTCTTGACCGCGAAGAAGGAGTTAAGTTCTTCCAGGTAATCATTTATTCGTTCGCACATTGATGTTATTTGGTGTTGGAGGTGGTGTTGGAATTCCAGATAAGTAAAGTTTGAACAAGGAAGGAGACAGAACTCCTCCTTGTAGCACACCTAGTTTGATCTCCCTTAGCTTCGATTTGTTGCTCCTAAATTCGGTGTAGATAACTGGCAATCCATTTTGTATTTGTGTTGGAAGAGATGCATAATATAAGTCGGTCAGAAGGGCTGAGTGGCAGACTGTGTCGAAAGCTTTCGACAGGTCAAGAGCCACCAGAATTGTTTTGTGACATGGACGAGGTTGATTGATGCCACTGTGGAAGTTGTAATGGCATCCGTCGTTGTACTGTGCATCCTTCTGAAGCCGTGCTGGAGGTTTGCAATCTGGATGTGGGCTGCAAGAACAGGGTGGATTAGTGCTTCGTGCGTTTTGGCAACTGGTGATAGAAGTGTGATGGGACGATAGGACTCGCCGAGTGTCGCATTTTTCTCCAGGTTTCCGGATTGGGATTATTCCCCCTTTCTTCCAGAGTTCCGGAACGATCAGTGATGTGATGGATAGATTGAGTGTGGTCGTGAGGTATTCGATAGCTGGTGAATCGAGGTGTTAAGCATTGCCATTGAGATTCCATCAGGTTCCAAGGCTTTCGAGTTGTTCGCTTTCCTGATTGCTGCAGCCACTTCGTCCGCGATGAAGACGGGTATGTTATCTGCAGTTTGGTTATGAATCCTCCTACAGATTATGCGCTTTTGTCTGTCTGGTAGAGGATGTTCATTAAATTGCCTATTGAAGCGACTTGCGCAGTGGGTAGTGTGGTTTGTGCTCCTGATATTGTCTCTCTCGTCTGCCAGTCTGTCGGCTGAGGTAGGAGAGTTGGGCCGAATTTTCGGAATGCGTCCTGCAGGAATAAATTTCGCAGCCGCTTTATTAAGGACTTTCCTGATATTGGATTCGGCCTTACGTACGTCAGTAGGAGTTGGAAGGGCGAGGAATTTAGCACTAGTATATTGGCTGGAGATATTCCAGTCAGCCTTGTTGTGGTTTACAAAAGTGCCATGTTCGACAGATACGATATCTGTCGGTTTGTCACGATTGGTAAATGGTCCGATGTTAGTGTAAGGACCGGCTCCCATTGAGTTTCATTTATGAGGCTACAACGCCATCTAGATAGACAGGCCTGCGCTCAGCTGATAGCGTACGTCATTATTTCCTTCGGCAAGGCAGTGACTGCACACGACGATGTCCTCGGCATGACATATTTTTACAATTGGAATTGCGCCAGACGGCATTTTAGTCCTCTAAAAACACACTTTCTGGACACTTGCACCAATTTGGTCGAAGCCGCAGCCCCGGGGATCAGTCGCAGAGCATCGTGGAACAGTTCACACTGGACAAAATACATCTTTTAACCGCACGACACACTTTCATCGCGCACGTGTTCGTTTTCCCGGATCATTAGATGAAATTTTACTAACAAATAAACACTGAACGCGGAAAACGAAAACTGAACACGGAACGCACAAATACCGGGGACTCGCCGCCATCAGTCGCCGACCACTGGATTGTGGATACGATGGCGTCATCAAAGGAAATAATTGTGTAATTTAGCCGTCAAAACCAGCTGAGCGCAGGCCTGTCTATCTAGATGGCGCTGGAGGCTAGCACTGGCAATCGTGATGTCTGGAGAACTGGAACAGGTACTGGCAATACGGGTGGGCGTGTCGTCAATCAATGTACAGAAATCTGAAGTGTCAAGTTGTTCTGCAATGGAGATGCCTCTGGTGTCGTTGTTAAGATGTGAGTGCCAGAGTTCATGGTGAGCGTTAAAGTCACCAAGCAGGAGTCGGTGTTGACCAGTGAGGAAAGTGTTGATATTTTGCATGGTAACCTGGGGGACAACCGGATACCAGTGGAATATAACAGATCGGCGGAAAAGTTCGTAGGCTAACATAGTAAAACACTTTTTTTACAATTCGATTTTATTATTCAACATAGTTGCGTTCGAGGGCGATACAACGATTATTATTATTATGGTTGAATATCGCTAAACATTGCTCCGATTCAACGACACGTTGACGCTTTTGATCGATTGTGAGCTCGTGCGGCACCCACTTTGCACACAGCTTTCGCATGTCCAAATATTCGTTCACGATATGTTCAACGCGCTCTTTTGATATCTTCAGAGTGTTATATCGATCAACTTCACTTTACGGTCATTTATAATTATTTTTTGAACTTTTTCACGTTTTCGCCCGTAACAGCCTCTTTCTGGCGTCCACTGCGTGCATCGTCTTCGGTGCTCATTTCACCCTGTTTAAATTTAGCAAACCACTTCTCAGCCGTTGATTTTCCTGGTGCAGAGTCCGAATAATGTTTATCGAGCCAAGCTTTGGCTTCAACAGTATTTTTTTCATGATAAAGCAATGCTTTATTAAGACACGAAATTCTTTTTTATCCATTTTTTCACAATAACACGGTTGCTTCACTTACAATGCTATATCTCACGAACCAATTGTCCGACAGCTGTCAAATTTATACACGTATCCTTTGAAGGTTGGTAATAACTAGGGATGGGTATCGATTAATCGATTAATCGAAATAATCGATTATTTCGTTGAATAATCGATTTTTATTTAATCGATTACGTTAGGGTCGATTTAATCGATTAATCGATTATTTTATAACGATTATTGAACTTTTTTCTTCCGAGACTTCAGATTTGAAGAGCGATATATTTTTCTTCCATTGCGAAAAATCACTTACAACAGTCGTGTATAGTATTTACCTTCTACTTTTCTCATTCTACTTTTACCTATCTACCACAATTTTTTTTTTTATTAATGGTGGTGGTCGTTTCAGAGAAAAATAGAAAAAGAACACCCTCAAAAATCTCGTTATCATTATCAGTCACATAAGTAAAGTCATAGGTTATAAAAGACCCGAATCAGCACATATCCTAATGCTGAGTCGTGTGGTTTTGTATGCCTAATGATCCTTTAATGCATGCCCATAGCACATGCTCGCTATCCTGTTGTTTAAGAAGCACAACAAAAGTATTCAGAAGATATGGTCCAAAAGTCGTGCGGACGCTTCAGGCGGCATCAATGAGGAGTTCAAATTGCATCTGAGGACGCCACAGGAGAGGATTCAACAAAATCCGGTCTTATTCTGGAAACAGATGGCTGAGACTTTCCCAGCAGTTTCTAAGGTTGCCATAACATATGTGCCAGCGGTTGCGACCTCAGTTCCTTCGGAAAGGCTTTTCTCTGAAGCTGGTCAAATTCTGAGGGAACAGAGAAGCCGGCTGACCGCCGACATGGCCAATACACTTATATTTCTTAAGGACGGTTATGATAAGTATTGGGATTAATAAATAAGCTCAATACTTCTCACAACTCAATAATTACTATTATTTCTGCAGCTACTGGGAACGTTTCAGGCAACTGCTTCCAGTAGGTGTAATTATTATTTCTCTGTTTGATGATCTTTCTTCTGTTTTCATGTGAATAATAATAAGGACTATTTTTTACTTGGAGTTCGTTGTTTTCATTGTACCCAGTTTTTAATTTTTTCCCAACCTTTTTTGAAATTGTTTATTAATCGATTTTTCAAGTCACAAATAATCGGTGTATCGATTAATTCGTAAAAAATTATAATCGATTTCATTAATCGATTACTTGTTGGTCGATACCCATCTCTAGTAATAACTACAGATCATATACATTTGTAGGAACTCCGGTGAAGGGGGACAATGTAATTCCAAACGCGAATGAAATACAAACCAAGTAATAGATACTTTATTTATGTATAATTGTTTACAAAAACTGATCGCGAACACATAGGTCGGAATGGCGACGTAAAAGTGACCGAATGACAACGGCTAAGATGATGGTGTCTCCTTTACTATCTCTGCGCCTCTACATCCCAGATCATGAACTGCCATCCGCCACATACTCCCCTCCAAGTGTCAGTGGCATGCTGTCACGGGCACGATCGATATTGACTCCCGCTCGAAGATGTTCGGCTGTAGTCGCGGATGACTCTGTTCGTGGCGGTTCCGGTTTCGACTGTTGATGAATCATCCTTAGCTAAAAATACTGGCAAAGGCGAAATTCACACACACGACACCGCGCTGCACGACTGCTTGAAATTTCAGTCGAGATACACAGCATCAAATGGGCAGATTCACACTCATCGCTCAGCATGCGATACGATCGACTATGCTTGGCTATTGTGCTTGGTTGCGTCGGAGCTGAAAATGTAGCTAATCTGAATATCGCCTTAAGTCTGTCGAATGGCATTGATGATCGGGTGTGGACCCGTGTAAGGCGGCTCGAGTGACTTTCGAGTGGCGTCCGTTCGCAGAAATAGTCAAATCCTTGAAATAGAACAAGTTGGGTTTCCCATGATGTCCTGTCGGTTATGGTTGTAGTAATCGCATTTTCTCCCGGAAATTTTCGATGAATTCGTGTGGGTCGGGTATGTCGACATCGGAAAAAATAAATTCTCCGGGAATTCGGAGGGGATTTCCGAACACGAGTTCAGCTGCGCTGCAACCCACGTCTTCCTTGAGGGCTGTTCTGAGACCGAAAAGAGCGGTGTCGAGTATCTCGGTCCATTTCCCAACGTTTCTGCACATCAAAGCTGTTTTTAGGCTCCTGTGCCACCTCTCGACGATACCGTTGCTTTGAGGATGATAAGCTGCTGAACGTGTGCGATTACATCCGATGAGGTGGGTCAATGCTTTAAACAGTCGGGACTCGAACTGCGTTCCCTGATCAGTAGTGATAGTCTCGGGAGCCCCGAAACGACAAACCCATGTCCGATAGAACGCAGCTGCTACTGTATCGGCATCGCAACATCGTAGAGGGACGGCTTCTGGCCAGCGGGCGAAACGATCTGTTATAGTTAATAGATATTTAAAGCCGTCAGACGGAGGAAGTGGACCGACTAAGTCCAAGTGTACATGCTGAAATCGACGAGATGGCATTGGGAACTGGTCGTTTTCAGTCCTCACATGTCGTGAAACCTTGCTTGTTTGGCAGGATATGCAAGTTCGGGCGCGCTGTTTTATATCCTTTTTCATATAAGGATATGCGAATTTCTGTCGAATTAGCTGGCTTGTTATCCTTCCGCTAGGATGCGACGCGTTGTGCACAAATTCGAATATGCGCTGCCGTAATTCCTTGGGAATGTATGGGCGCGGTACACCCATCGAGAAATCGCAATACACAAGATGATCGGAACTGTCGATGCGAACGGGTCGTAAATCAAGCGATGTCTCGGTTGTCAGCAGTTCCCTTAACTCGGAGTCGCTCGCTTGGGCTGCTTCCAAATCTCTGGCACTAAGAACTGCTGGGAAATCGATTTGCTCAACGCGTGAGAGCATATCGGCTACGTTGTTGTTTCCTGAGACATGGCGAATGTCTGTTGTGTATTGCGCAATAATTTCTAATTGCCGTGCTTGTCTCGGTAGCGCCCTGTTGGATTGTTGCTGGAAACAATAAACAAGTGGCTTATGATCTGTGCGCACATAAAACTGCTGACTTTCGAGGAAATGGCGAAAATGTTTTATTGCCAGAACCACAGCCAAAAGCTCGCGATCGTACGTACTGTAACGACACTCCGCACCTTGTAATTTCCTTGAGAAAAACCCAAGTGCTTGCCACTCGTTTCCATTCAGCTGTTCAATAACCGCTCCGACTCCTGTGTCAGAGGCATCGGTCGTGAGTCGAATTGATGCCCTTTCACGTGGATGCACTAGTAGTGTTGCGTCAGCCAATTGCTTTTTGCATGCCTCGAATGCCGCTATGGAAGCTGGTGTCCATTTCACTGGCTGGTTGTCGTTCTTTTTGGCTGGTCCCAAAAGGTCGTGTAATGGAGCTTGGACGTTGGCTGCATTTTTGACAAATCGACGATAAAAATTAATGACGCCCAGAAATCGACATAGGTCGCATTTCTCTTCTGGACGTTTCATGTCTGTTATCGCTTTGACACGATCGCAAAGTGGTGTAATACCTGCGGCGCTAATTCGGTGGCCCAGGTATTCTACAGTCTCTTTTCCAAATTGACATTTGTCAATATTTATTGTTAGACCAAATTTGCGGAGGCGTTCAAAAACTAAACGCAAATGCTGTTGGTGCTCGTCCTCGTCGCGTGAGAAAATGAGCAGGTCGTCGATGTAAATTTTGACAAAATCGAGTCGTAAAACTTTCGCCATGAAACGCTGAAACGTTTGGGAAACGTTTCTTAAGCCAAATGGCATCTTTAAAAATTCGTATAACCCGAAAGGTGTAACGACGGCGGTTTTCTCCACATCACAGTCCGCGACTGGGATCTGATGATATGCGCGCTTCAGATCGATTGTGGAGAAAATTTTCGCATCACCTGTCCACAAAATATCGTGGATATGAGGAAGAGGTGATCGATCCGGAACCGTACTGGCATTGAGACGGCGGTAATCACCACAGGGCCTCCATTCACCTGACTTCTAACGAACAAGGTGAAGTGGGCTGGCGTATTGGCTCGATGACGGCCGACAAATGCCCAATTCTATCATTTTTTCAAACTCCTGTTTTGCTGCTTGGAGTTTTCCAGGAGACAATCGGCGAGGTGGTTCGACCACTGGTGGACCATGAGTGACGATATGGTGCTTTACGTCATGTGATGCGGCGGCATTGTTTTGGCGATTTATTGTTATGTCACGGAATTCCGCAATGAGCCGATGGTACTTGTACTGCTGACGAATTGACAGCATGTTGATTGTTGTCGGTAGTAGCGGACCTTGAACACTTGTGTTTATCGCTCCACTTATCACCTGTCGTTTAGCGACATCAACAACAATGTGATGGTGCGCGAGAAAGTCGGCACCAATGATTGGTTTTTTAACATTTGCGATGATACATAAATTCCCATGCATGCGTAGTGCCGAGACCCAGGTTAACATGAAATTTGTACGTGCCGTACGTGTCAATCGGAGTTCCATTTGCCGCAAACAGCTGTTGTCTTGATAGCTTCAACGGTCTGGGGCATAAGGCCCGAGGCAGCACTGAAACTTTTGCCCTAGTGTCTATTAAATATTTGATATTATGGATATTATCGGTAATGTGCAGGCGGTTAGATGTACTGCAGCGCTTACTCACCGCCTGGAGCTTGCGCCGTTTGCGTTTCCCTGAGGTTTTTTCTGCTTGAATATGCAATTACCTTCACATTTGTGAACCGAGTATTAAACGCGTCAACTGCGACTTCGACGGCTGCAATGCGATTCTCCAAAAATTTGTTGCTGCAGGTGGCGGCAACGAATTATCAACTATTGTACGTTCATATCATCGGCTTGCAATGCCGCTAGGAGATCCGCCTGCTGCGCCAATTGAGTTAAATCCGCGGACTCGCTGAGTGCTAAAATTTCTTGGCTACGACGTGGTAACTGCCGCAAAAATATGTATATGACGCAAGAGCTCCGGCGGAGTCGCGTTGCCGGCGAGAAAACGCATTTTTTCTAGGAGTAACGATGGTTTAACTTCTTGAAGGTCGCCACTGAGGAGTTTGCGCAGTGCGGCGCTCTGACTTTCACCAAATAGTTCGATGATTTTAGCTTTTAGTGTCTCGTACTTCCTTGATTCGGGTGGCTCTGCAATTAAGCTGGCGATATATGGCAAGATTTCTGGCTCAAAATTTGCGACAATATATCGGAATTTCATGGCATCGTTGTTGACATGCGCTACAGCAAAAATCGCTTCAACTTGGGTAAACCACAGTGCTGAGTTCTGTCGCCAAAAAGGGGGCAACTTTACTGTTGAAACGGCCATGACCGTATTTGTTTGCTCTTGTTTTGTATCGCCCGCGGCCTCGGCATCCATAAACTCTTCGTTTTCTGACATTGTTTAGCGTGTGCTAAAAACTGGCTACGATTTTCACTTCTCTACCGTCGCGGGTCACCAATGTAGGAACTCCGGTGCAGGAGGACAATGTAATTCCAAACGCGAATGAAATACAAACTAATAGATACTTTATTTATGTTGCAATTGTTTACAAAAACTGATCGCGAACACATATGTAGGTCGGAATGGCGACGTAAAAATGACCGAATGACAACGGCTAAGATGATGGTGTCTCCTTTGCTATCTCTGCGCCTCTACATCCCAGATCATGAACTGCCATCCGCCACACATTTGCACCCGGCTTGCTTCAAATGCATGAATGAAAAGTGTGGTGAAAAAATTTAGACTGAATGTTTATGGCTGCAAACTAGCCAAATGTAATTACTGATTACATTTTGTATCACAATTATAATATAGTATACTGGAATTGAAACAATTTATTTGTAAAATTTTACTGACTTTTATAAAAGCCTCCTAGCACCTTCGACATATTAGAAAAAGTCATCTTACATTATAATTCATATATCATACCATATACCATAAATACCAGATAACACACAGCATGTTTTTTTTCGGACATCCTAATGCAGGTCATAGACGCACGTACCAATCCGTCGGATTGGTCGCTAGTCAACCACTGATACGCGAACCGTATTCATACAATTTTACTCAAGAAAAGTAGTCAAACTATTTATTCTCTATCGCCGTGACGCGCTCCGCATAAGTGTACAGCGACAGCCCGCGCGACTACCTTTTCTGACCCCATATTGTAGTTGTTGTTTGGGTTGGCTCTGAGTTCGTGTCGAGCTCGATGCTCTAAACAACGAACCCAACTCCGAGCCCAGCCCCGACCCAACAACAATTTCAATATAGAGTCCGTCCGGTATTTGAATAGGTGAATTGTTGTGAATGAACGATTACGGTGTGTGTCGAAATACAGTATGGTCTGCTCTCTGCTTATTGACGAATTTTTCAATGCAGAATTTATAGGCACGATATTATATACGTATACATGCACGTTCCTGTAATTGGGATTGGTAGATCTTCATTGTCTCTTTAATCAAAGTTGCACAGGTGCAAGAACAATTACAACCTGCAGGTAAATGCAAACTATGCAATTATATTAGTATACTGAAAATCGTGGGAGTATATTTTGCGAAATGATTGAAATAATTAGGGTTGGAAACTTGCACAAATTTTGAATTGTGCTGTAAATGGTAAGTGCGGGGTTTATAGCGAATCCTATGGTGTATTATCTATTACAGATTATGTATCTTATAAAGTAGCGAATATATGCAAATATGCGAAATATAGTAGAGGACCTCATTTTTGAGAACATTGTACGGGATGATGGTAGTGGGGAGGTGAATAATCAGTACCACGTTTGGCCCGCATTTACTAATAATTCTTATGAAATCAATGAACTCATTTTCAACTGAGTCGACTGGTAATTGGCGAGAAAAGCGACAATTCGAATTTGCTGTCAGCAGGGTGAGGACCTTTCGCTTGACAGACCAACGTTGGACCTATGGAGCTACACGGTTACATATTAATTGTATGAGACAGTGGTAGCACGGATAACGTTAAAACTACCAAAGGAATTCGACAAAAGATCGAATTATTGTTCATAATAGCTGCGTTTTTGTAGCAGTCCAGATCAGGTTCAGAGCAACAATCGCACAAATTACACTAATAACCAGCTAATATGTATCTTGTTTACAATAAATCTATTCGATAGTTTCTTTGTTATCTCTGATACCACTGTCAATATCCATTCACAGCCTTTCAAGAAGTACAACTGGACACATTCTAAATTATGAATGAAGAAAGTGACCAGTTGAAAAAAAAAACGATGATTATAGGAAATTAAAGGAAAGCCCAGCACGGTGTGTAGATAGGTGCATTGAGGACCATAAATTCGGGAGTACTTTACCTTTTTTTATGACCTTGTCGGTCTTTGCATAGTTTCCTAATGCTAATGCTAATGGTTCTTCATTCATAATTTGGAAAGTGTCTGGATGTAGTTATTGACATGTGATATGTGAAACCCGTGAACAGACATCAACAGTAGCATGGATAACAATAAAACTATCAAAGAAATTCGAGTGCAAATCGAATCATTAACAGGTATCTTTTTGTCACCTTCTGCCAATTAATATTAACTGTGGTAGCTTCAAGGGGAGAAACCATTCACCCCATCATCCCGTAAAAAGGTATCGAAAATGAGGTCCTCTACTATATTTTGCATCTCATATTCCGACTTCGGAATAAAAAGAAGATGCTTTATAAGTAATAATACAGTATATATAGATGCTATACCATATAGGATCCGCTTAAGACCCAAGTCTTATCATATATATCACAATTCGAAATATGTACAAGTTTCCAACCAACCGACAAATTATATTCCCACGATTATCAGTATAATTACATAATTCCCATTTACCTGCCATGTAATTATACTTGCACCTGTTCAACTTTGATTAAGGAGACGGTGAAGATCTACCCAATTTTAATAACAACGAGACTTCTATAATACTCACATATGTACGTGCATGTATACGTACATATATAATATCGTGCCTATAAATTCTGCATTGAAAAATTCGTCAATAAGCAGAGAGCAGACCATACTGTATTTCGACACACACCGTAATCGTCCATTCGCAACAATTCACCTATTCAAATACCGGACGGACTCTATATTAAAATTGTTGTTGGGTAGGGTCTGGGCTCGGAGTCGGGTTCGTTGTGTTGAGCATCGAGCTCCACACGAACTCAGAGCCAACCCAAACAACAACTACAATATGGGGTCAGAAATGGTAGTCGCGCTGGCTGTCGCTGTACACTTATGCGGAGCGCGTCGCGGCGATAGAGACTAACTTGTTTGACTATTTTCTTGAGTAAAATTGTATGAATACGGTTCGCGTATCAATGGTTGACTTGCGACCAATCCGACGGATTGGTACGTGCGTCTATGGCTTCCGTAAGATGCAGCCATAAACATTCAGTTTCAATTTTTTCATCACGCACTTTTCAACAGTCCGTGCGCTCGTCGGGTGAGGAGAACCTTACGAAACTATGCGTTGCGTTGTGAGGAGAACCATACGAAATTGCGCGATTATCACTTCGGGTGGGTGTGGCTTGCCACAAGTGCATTATTGAAAAGTGTGTGATAAAAATTCGCTGATGAACTATTTCAAAAGGTAATTAGTGACTAATTATCCCTCACCTCTTAATGGAAAAGAAATGTGACCTTTGAAGACAATGGTTTTTTTCGTGGAGAATCGTGCGCAGTATCGCCATGTGTGAAAAATATTAATAGACAGTCAGTCCGTATGGTAATTCATAAAAATACCATTCTCTCCTTTTCCGTAATCACTTAGGACAATGACCATTTTTATGGCCTTTTCTCGAGAGAAAATTATGATTTCGTGAATTTTCAATTTGTCTATTTTTGTTCTGTTGACTGTAAACAATTTTATTTGGAAAATATTAATACAATATCGAATTTCAGCACCACTGCTGCTGGTTAGACCTGCGGCGGTGGAGCGGCTTGGGGAGCTGCTGGTGTCTCTACATCGGCTTGGGCCAGCGGAGGAGGTGAGCCAACTTGGGCCCGCAACTTGAGCTCCGCTGCTGGGGCCACCACGTACCGCAGTGGATCCACTTGCACCAGGTTGAGCCTCCAAATCCTCAAAATGTATATTGGACACACCCGTCGTTTCTTCGTTCGCGACCAGTAGGAACTGGAGATCATTATAGCACGATAATGTCGGTGAGTAGACCTCGTCTGTGCCCATTCCAGACTTAAATGAGTGCCGGATTTTGGATTTTTCTTTTGATACCTGGCTCCTTAAAAGGTTGATTTTAAGCTTAATAGCTTTTACTGATACTCCGGGCCTCACGTCCGATAGCCCTTCTTTTATTTTCAGCCAGCACTCCATTTTTTTGTGCTTCTTTAAAAAGTTTATATGATTGGACCTGTATAAAGCTGGGCACTCTCTATACAGTGCGATCAGAGTTCGTGTTTGCTCTTTAGTCCAAATCGCTGCCATTGTCAAACTTGTCGTTGAGAACTCCAGTGAAGAATGATTTACTTACAAACTCAATATTGTATTTATATTTTCCAAATAAAATTGTTTACAATCAACAGGACAAAAAAAAGACAAATTGAAAATTCACGTAGTCATAATTTTCTCTCGAGAAAAGGTCATAAAAATGGTTATTGTCCTAAGTGATTACGGAAAAGGAGAGAAAGGTATTTTTATGAATTACCATACGGACTGTCTATTAATATTCTTCACACATGGGGATACTGCGCACGAATTTCCACGAAAAACCCCTTGTCTTCAAAGGTCACATTTCTTTTGCATTAGGAGGTGAGGGATAATTAGTCACTAATTAATAAATAAAATAACTGGCGCAACAGTCCAATTGGAACCACGGCCTCGAGATGAGTTAGCATCATCTCATTTTCTAGATCGTGACGGTTTTCTGCAGAGGTTTGTGATCAGCAACACGCTCAACCGAGTTACATATTTACCCCATAATGGGTACTCCTTTAACAGCTGAGTGGGCTCATAGTCCGACACGTAAATCCCCGGAATCGAACCGGGGCCCAGTGCGTTGAAGGCGAACGTGCTAACCGTTGCGCCATCCGGACTACACTTATTACCTTTTAAAATATTTCATCAGCGAATTTTCATCACACACTTTTCAATCATGCACTTGAGGCAAGCCACGCCCACCCGAAGTTATCATCGCGCAATTTCGTATGGTTCTCCTTACAAGGCAACGCATAATTTCGTAAGGTTCTCCTCACCCGACGAGCGCACGGATTGTTGAAAAGTGCGTGATGAAAAAATTGAAACTGAATGTTTATGGCTGCATCTTAGGAAGTCCGGAAAGAAAAAAACGTGCTGTGTGTTATATGATTTCATTTCGTTTATGGTATATGATATATGAATTATGATGTAAGATGATTTCTTCTAATATGTCGAAGGTGCTAGGAGGCTTTTATAAAAGTCAGTAACATTTTAACAAATAAATCGTTTCAGTTCCAGTATAATTGTGATGTAAAATGTAATCAGTAATTACATTTGGCTAGTTTGCAGCCATAAACATTCAGTTTCAATTTTTTCATCACACACTTTTCATTCATGCACTTGAAGCAAGCCACACCCACCATCATTTCGTCGTAGTGATCATCGCACAATTTCGTATGGTTCTCCTCACCCGACGAGCGTTCGCACTGTTGGATCCGTCGTCATAATGAGGTGTTTCCGTCCTTCTCCGTGAAATCTCATGCACATTTGCCAGAGAGAGACACAAATAGCTTTTCGTGGACATCCGTTGGCATGCGATCTGAGGGAGTAAATTACTCCTCGTCTAGATTGGAACTCGGTACAAATAATTTTGTAGACAGGGACGCACTTACTCCAACGCACACAAACTTACCCCGTTGAGCTGAAAACGACGGCTACAATTAGGAGAAAATGGCCCTTCAGAGGGATAAAGACAAAACCAATTCCAAACAGCTGCTCAAAAGTCAAATTGGGCCCAATCAGTTTTAGTTGCGATTGTATAAGTAACACGGTGGATAGGTTAGGTATGTGTGCGTGCATGGTTTTGGTTAGATTTCCCTGTATGCATGCGATTTGACAGATATTTAGTATTGCCAGAATCGAAAAACAAGAAGAATGAACGCACTTTTGGTATTACCCGATCGATCTGCTGTGATAGTCTTATCTCTTTCTGGTAAACTGAAACATATGACGCGGTGGTTTTGCTATCTGCTTTCGGCAATTCCATTGTGTACCGACAGTGGAATTCAATACATATGCAACAAATCCAATAGGAACAACCATCGTCTCAGTTGGACTGAGTTCCACCTCTTATCTAGTTCCTCTATGGTACAATTACCATCGGCTGATTGCGGAATTCCGTGACATAACAATAAATCGCCAAAACAATGCCGCCGCATCACATGACGTAAAGCACCATATCGTCATTCACTACGTTTAGACCGCGGGACTATCTTCGAGATTTAACTAAATCGATCTAACTCTCGACGATATAAACGTATCGATTTAGTTCGTTTTGGACTTGGCTTATCTCTACTTGCGATGCGGAACTGCACTAAAAAAATTGGGACTATGTCGCTGTCATCGCTAATGTTGACGTTGTTGTCGTTTTTTTTTGTTCGGTATTTGTTTTGTTTGCAATTTCAGGAAAGCAGTGCGTGATCACGGGTAAGAAAAAGCCTTTTTCTGTCGTAAAATTTATATCCATCAAATTTATCTGTGCTTTCAACGGAGAAAGAAGAAGAAGAAGTACCTCTCCGTATGGTCGGTATAAACACTCCACCAACAAGTGCTAACACTAAAATGATTTAGTTAAATCGACTTTTAGTTCCACGGTCTAAACGTGGCCACTCATGGGTCCACCAGTGGTCGAACCACCTCGTCGATTGTCTCCTGGAAAACTCCAAGCAGCAAAACAGGAGTTTGAAAAAATGATAGAATTGGGCATTTGTCGGCCGTCATCGAGCCAATACGCCAGCCCACTTCACCTTGTTCGTAAAAAGTCAGGTGAATGGAGGCCCTGTGGTGATTACCGCCGTCTCAATGCCAGTACGGTTCCGGATCGATCACCTCTTCCTCATATCCACGACATCATCATCATCGTGGCGCGACAGCCCGACGTCGGGCCTTGGCCGCCTGGATCATTGTCCTCCAATTATCTCGGTCACGTGACCGCGTCCTCCAATTTTGGGAGCCCAGCAGCTGCGCGGCGTCCACACCTACTGAGCTCTCCCAACGAGATCTCGGTCGTCCTCGCAGTCTCGCTCCGTCGACTCGTTCTGCATTCATTACTCTCTTAGGCATGCGATCATCGTCCATTCTTTGTACATGCCCTGCCCATTGAAGTCGTTGTAGTTTGACGATTTTCGAGACTTGCAGCTCATCGTACATTTCATACAACTCATGGTTGTACCGGATGCGCCATCCATCTCGATCGCAAACAGCCCCGAAAATTCGCCGTAGAACCTTACGTTCGAAAGTGTCTAGCATGTTTTCGGAGGCTTGAGTTAGGGTCCATGCTTCGCAGCCATAGCATAGCACTGGTCGTATAATGGTTTTGTACACGCGGAGCTTCGTGTTTCTGTGCACATGTTTCGATTTCATTATGGGGAGAACCGAGAAAAAAGTCTTATTAGCTAACTGTATCCGTCGCTTGATTTCGTCAGTTTCGTTGGCGTCCCTTGACAGGTTGCAACCCAGGTAAATGAAGTTGTTCACGAACTCGATGTTGAGGTCCCCCACATTGATGCTTGGTTGTGCAGGTGTCCTTGTCACCGATTGCATCATTATTTTAGTTTTACCCTCGTTAATACGTAATCCAACTTCCTTTGCAGCGGTATCGAGCGTATGCAGAAGTTCTTCTGCGTCAGCCAATCTTCGGGACATGATGTTGATGTCGTCGGCGTACGCTGCTAATTGTGTCGACTTGATGAGTAGCGTCTTGCTGTTGTCCAAATTCATGGCCCGAATAACGTATTCCAGTGCTAGGTTGAAGAGCGTCGGAGCCAGTCCATCGCCCTGTTTCAAACCAGTGCGTGTTTCAAATAGATCAGTAAGTCTATTCTGGATCCTGACTTGTGAGACGGAGTTGGTCATCGTCATCTTTGTCAGTCGCACTAATTTTGCTGGTATACCAAATTGCAGCATGATGTTGTACAGTACTCCACGATCGATACTGTCGTATGCCTGCTTGAAGTCGACAAAGATTTGGTATACGTTTACGTTGTATTCCCAGCACCTCTGGAGTATCAGTTTGACTGAGAAGAGCTGATCGGTTGTGGAGCGACCAGGTCTGAAACCGCTTTGATATTCGCCAATGACTCGTTCTGCGTACGGTTTTATTCTATTTTCCAGAATTTTCGTCAAAATTTTATAGGACGTACAAACTAGTGAGATGCCCCTGTAATTCTCACACCGCAGTTTATCTCCCTTTTTATGAATTGGACAGATGATGCTTCTGCGCCAATCGTCTGGGATCTCCTCGTTCTCCCATACTCGCAGGAGTAATTGATGTATGGCATTAGCTAGACCCGTTCCACCGAATCTTAGCAGTTCAGCTGGAATCTCGTCAGCGCCCGGCGCTTTATTTCGTTTTAGTGACCGCAACGCGAGATCAACTTCCTCTACTGTCGGGGGTTGAATGGGTGGGCCTAAATCAACAATATCGTCGAGAGCTTCCTGTGTGGGGATGTTAGATGGTCGGTTTAGAAGCTCTTCAAAATAAGAGGCCCATCGTTTGTTAATACCATCGGTGTCGCTGATGATGTTTCCATCCTTGTCCTTACAAAGGCTAGTCCTGGGTTGGTAGCCGTTCTTAATTGTATTTACTAGTTTGTACGCTTGTCTGGTGTTCCTATTAGCTAAGTTTTCGTTTATGTTCAGCAACTGTTCGTCAAGGTATTTACGTTTCTTACGTCTAATTATTCTATTCGATATTCGCCGTAGCTCGTCATATTTTTCTCTTCTGGCTCTGGTTCCTCGTTGAATCCATTGTCTGTAGGCCTCGTTTTTCGCGTCAAGTGAATTTTTGCACTCTTCGTCGAACCAGTCATTTCGCGCTCGCCGGGCTTTATATCCCACGACCTTCTCTGCGACATCCTTGATGGTACCCTTGAGTTCTTCCCAGAACCCATGGACGCCTGTGTTGCTGATGTTGTGTAGCATAGGTGATAGTTTTTCCTCAAGGGCGGTAGTATACGCCACCGCTGTAGCATCACTCAAGAGCTTATCAACCGCAAAGATTTTGGGAGGGCTGATTCTTGACTGGTGCACTGAGGAAATTCTACATCTGTAGGTCGTCTTCACCAAGTGATGATCTGAGTCGCAGTTTGCTCCTCGATAGGAGCGGACATCCATCACACTAGACGCCCATCTCCTGCAAATGAGGACGTGGTCAATTTGGTTGACGGTATGTGCGTCTGGAGACTTCCAGGTCTGCTTGTGAATGCGTCGATGCGGGAAACACGTAGAGCTTACGACTAGATTCCTGCTGCAGGCGAAGTCTATAAGTCGCTGGCCGTTATCGTTACATTTTTCATGGAGGCTGTGGCCTCCAGTGGTCCCCCGATGCCAGCTTTCATTCCCGACTTTCGCGTTAAAGTCTCCCAGCAGCAATTTGACGTCGTTTGTTGGAAGTGAGTCGAAGAGAGTTTCAAGGCGGGCGTAGAACTCGTCTTTTACTGCGTCTTCTTTAACTTCAGTGGGGGCATGCACATTGATGAGCCAGAGATTGAAGAATCGAGTCTTGATGCGAATCGCACACAGCCGTTCATTTATGGGTTTGAAGTCAGTAATATCCGGTTTGAGGTGATTGTTCACTATAAATGCTACTCCAAACTCCTTGCGGCCCGATGGTTTGCCACTTGTAAAAATTGTGTGCGATTTCTTGTCATTAATCTCGCTGCCAAGCCAATTTGTTTCCTGGACTGCAGTAATGCTCAGTTTGTACTTTTCGACCTGTTGAAGGAGGGCCTTCTCGGCCCCCGGTTTGTTCAGGGAGCGTACATTCCAGGATCCGAAAGAATAATCCTTTATTCGTTTGCGTGGTCGTCGTTGTTGATCCGTCCAATCCGAGGCTTTTGTTCCAGGTTTCTTGACATGGAGTGGTTTTTACAAGGACGAGTTGTCAGCACATCGCTTAACCCCATTCAGGGGATGGCCTCGGAGATAGCTGCTTCAGATGGTTTAATAAACGTGCTGGAGTTCACACAACTATGTAGCAGGTCCAACTACGCAAGTCAATCCATCCTACTAGACATGAGACGCTTAGGTGTTCGTCAGCCATTCAGGCTACAGCTATCTGCCTTTTCCAAACTGTCTTATCGCTAAGACATTGGCCGTCAGCGATTTGATACACTGCCGTTACCAGGGGGCGCCCACGCGGAGGACTATGGAAAAGGTCTTTGCCCCCCCATATCCACGACAGGTGATGCGAAAATTTTCTCCACAATCGATCTGAAGCGCGCGTATCATCAGATCCCAGTCGCGGACTGTGATGTGGAGAAAACCGCCGTCGTTACACCTTTCGGGTTATACGAATTTTTAAAGATGCCATTTGGCTTAAGAAACGCTTCCCAAACGTTTCAGCGTTTCATGGCGAAAGTTTTACGTCGACTCGATTTTGTCAAAATTTATATCGACGACCTGCTCATTTTCTCACGCGACGAGAACGAGCACCAACAGTATTTGCGTTTAGTTTTTGAACGCCTCCGCAAATTTGGTCTAACAATAAATATTGACAAATGTCAATTTGGAAAAGAGGCTGTAGAATACCTGGGCCACCGAATTAGCGCCGCAGGTATTACACCACTTTGCGATCGTGTCAAAGCGATAACAGACATGAAAAGAAATGCGATCTATGTCGATTTCTGGGCGTCATTAATTTCTGTCGTCGATTTGTCAAAAATGCTGCCAGCGTCCAAGCTCCATTACACGACCTTTTGGGACCAGCCAAAAAGAACGACAACCAGCCAGTGAAATGGACACCAGCTTCCATAGCGGCATTCGAGGCATGCAAAAAGCAATTGGCTGACGCAACACTACTAGTGCATCCACGTGAAGGGGCATCAATTCGACTCACGACCGATGCCTCTGACACAGGAGTCGGAGCGGTTATTGAACAGCTGAATGGAAACGAGTGGCAAGCACTTGGGTTTTTCTCAAGGAAATTACAAGGTGCGGAGTGTCGTTACAGTACGTACGATCGCGAGCTTTTGGCTGTGGTTCTGGACATTTTCGCTATTTCCTCGAAGGTCAGCAGTTTTATGTGCGTACAGATCATAAGCCACTTGTTTATTGTTTCCAGCAACAATCCAACAGGGCGCTACCGAGACAAGCACGGCAATTAGAAATTATTGCGCAATACACAACAGACATTCGCCATGTCTCAGGCAACAACAACAACGTAGCTGATATGCTCTCACGCGTTGAGTAAATCGATTTCCCAGCAGTTCTTAGTGCCAGAGATTTGGAAGCTGCCCAAGCGAGCGACTCCGAGTTAAGGGAACTGCTGACAACCGAGACATCGCTTGATTTACGACCCGTTCGCATCGACAGTTCCGATCATCTTGTGTATTGCGATTTCTCGATGGGTGTACCGCGCCCATACATTCCCAAGGAATTACGGCAGCGCATATTCGAATTTGTGCACAACGGGTCCCATCCTAGCGGAAGGATAACAAGCCAGCTAATTCGACAGAAGTTCGTATATCCTTATATGAAAAAGGATATAAAACAGCGCGCCCGAACTTGCATGTCCTGCCCACTGCCCATTAATATAAAGCCGACAAACTTAGCACAAAATTTTGAATTTGGCAGTATACATATACATATGTATGCGTAAGACTTGTAATTCATATATCACGTACGCATTTAGAACGAATGTAGTATAAGTGTGAATTGACAGCAAAACTGTGCGAATAAGACAAAATTACTATAAATCCACAAGGACATTAGTGAGAAAAGGATGCCAACAAAACAAAATATTTCTCCGCTCTCGGCAACCAATAACAACATGACTCCCTGTAGTTAGACAGCTAATACATACAAAAAATTAAAAATTTCTCACTCGACTTAGTTCCCCATTCCTCTCTCAGCCCAGTATGAGTATCCTTTTCTAACTAATGTACTCGAATGCAAGGATTTATGGACTACTAGTAGTGATGTCAAGTTAGCCCCTCCAATTCATAAGACTTGCCATGGAGAGACAAAGTGTAATATTAAGCTTCCGAAAGTGAACGAAACCCACACCTATCCAGTACGAACTGCGCAGAACCTAACCATACCTATTCCAAGGACTGAGCGCATGAGGACAGACCCGACAATACAATCTGCATTATTTTACAATAAAATACCATCTGCCATTAAGGAATCTAAAAGCTTTATGGCCTTCAAAACAAAGCTAAAAAAATACATACTTACTAATGATGATTCCCAGCGATAATACATAGTTATGAACAGAGCAAAGTGACTATCCTGAATAAATGATCAATGAACAGCTCATGTATACAGTAAGTACCATCCCTTATACCAACGAATAGTTGTCTGGGAGGTACCGCGGACCCACAGTAAAAGGAACACGGCGTCAACTAAATACATACTATATGTACACATAAATAAATAAGAAATTAAGATGTGGTATGGAACTTCGCGAAATCTCAGAGTTTTATAATTTTTTTTTAGGAACTTTTTTTCAATTTTCTCTGAAGATAAAATACCATACGCTATTCATGACAGTACAAGGCCTGACGCCGACGAATGCACCAGGATGGTGCATATGCCTATAGAGTGAAGGAGAGAGTGGAGGAAGGAGGAAAAAAAAAAAATTCAACAAAAATTGAATTTAACTATTCGAATCGTTTGTTGGTCGTTTGTTGGTGATTGTTGGTCTGTTAAGAACGTTTGTTGGTCGCTAATTAGTAAATTAAAGGCAAATTAAAAGTTTTTAGGTTATGTGAGCCTCTCCTCACATGAAAATCCCCAAAAAATGATGTTTCGAACCTTAACTTGCAAAATTCTGAATTGAAATCGTTTGTTGGTCGTTTGTTGGTGATTGTTGGTCTATTAAGAACATTTGTTGGTCGCTAATTAGTAAATTATAAGCAAATTAAACATTTTTAGGTTAAGTTAGCCCCTTCTCACGAGAAAATCCCCAAAATGACGTTACGAACCTCAACTTGCAAAACTCTGAATTGAAATCGTTTGTTGGTGATTGTTGGTCTGTTAAGAACATTTATTGGTTGATAATTAGTAAATTATAAGCAAATTAAACATTTTTAGGGTAAGTTAGCCCCTTCTCACGAGAAAATCCCCAAAATGACGTTACGAATCTCAACTCGCAAAATTCTGAATTGAAATCGTTTGTTGGTGATTGTTGGTCTGTTAAGAACATTTGCTGGTCGCTGATTAGTAAATTATAAGCAAATTAAACATTTTTAGGTTAAGTTAGCCCGTCCTCACAAGAAAATTCCCAAAAAAATGACGTTACGAACCTAGACTTGCAAAATTCTGAATTGAAATCGTTTGTTGGTCGTTTGTTGGTGATTGTTGGTCTGTTAAGAACATTTGTTAGTGACTAGTTTTTTAATTTATAAGCAAATTAAAATTAGTGTATGAAGCTGAGAAGCAAATGGTTACGATACCGGCTGGATTCTCGTTATCTCAGGTTTCCGCTAGCAGATGGCGCAGAATTCGAATGAAAATGGTTGTGAAATGGGATGAATATATTAGTTTCCGGTTTAATTCTAAGTTTCTCCGAACAGTGTTGTCTTTTCAAACGCCGAAAGTTTATAAGCTTACGTCACATTAGCAATTTTTTGTACAAATGTTTTAACAAACATTTCAAGATTTAGTGTTTGTGCTAAAATATAAACCGCAAACACCGCTATTCTGGTGCAATGTTTATGCACAAACACGAAATCTTAAGTTGTACACACATTTGATGTTCGCCTTTAGACTTTTGTTCAAAGATTTGTCCAAAAATTTTCGTATTTGAGGTGGGTGTTGGTAATGTTGCACTTGCATATGGTAACAATTCGCAGCCATCGCATAAGGATGGCTTTCTAACTTTTTGGTTTTATTACTGTATAATAATTATTATATTTCCATGCGCCACTATAGTAACTGCAATGAATTATATTATGAGCTGTGTTCTTTAAAGCAGTAGATTTGTCCTTCAACAAGCAGTGCAGAGTATGTTAAATAAGGATTTTGAGTTTATTATAATATGCATAATAGCTTTTGTAGCAACCGAGTGATGAATTATGAATTTTTTATCATAGCAAGGAATAAGAAACAGATGCCTTGACTGTGCTACCTCTGTCATATTTGCCAATGTATATTTTGTTCACGATCGATTTGATTGTTGGCATGAGCCGTATGTTACAACATACGCTTACATGATCAATTTGCTTCTCAAAGAAGAAAATCAAGGATCTTTTAAGTTGAGCCGAGTAAAACTTGCGTCAACCTTGCGTGCAGCATCATGCAGAGGACTGGATGTAGTTTCGCCGTAAAAATATTTGCGAAGCTCGAATAGTGTCGACTTGCCTACGATGTAAGTTCGCAATGTCGACTAAACCCGTATCTCCAATATAACGAGTTAGACACATTCGCTAGACTTGCCGAGTTTAAGTATAACATTCGGAATTTACGTGAGTTGCAGCGCAGCTGAACTCGTGTTCAGAAGTCCCCTCCGAATTCCCGGAGAACTCATTTTTTCCGATGTCGACATACCCGACCCACACGAATTCATCGAAAAGTTCCGGGAGCAAATGCGATTACTACAACCATCACCGACAGCACATCATGGGAAACCCAACTTTTTCTATTTCAAGGACTTGAACAGGTATTCCCATGTATTTCTGCGAACGGACGCCACTCGAAAGCCACTCGAGTCGCCTTACACCGGCCCACACCCGATCATCAATCGAATCACTAACAAGCAGTTCATCATCAAGGTAAACGGCCGTAAAATCACCGTGCCAGCCGACAGACTTAAGCCAGCATTTTTAGCTAAGGATGATTCATCAACAGTCGAAACCGGAACCGCCACCAACAGAGTCATCCGCGACTACAGCTGAACATCTGCGAGCGAGAGTCAATATCGATCGTGCCCGTGACAGCATGCCACTGACACTTGTAGGGGAGAAGGGAATAGGAAGATACTGAGTGCATTCACGACACTCGTTTCATCCGGAGCGCTCCGTAGCGCTACTACCCCTCCCGCTAGTGATTGCAATCGTTCCTTCCATCCGCTCCGGAGCGGTTACTTCCCCTTGGTAGCATAAATTTTTTACGCTCTCTGGGCATGTAGCCGCTTCATTTGACAAATCGCAGCTGGTATGTGCGTTGTGACGTTTGTGTACATCAAAAACGCAAATAGAATCCCCGTCTATGTGAATTCACTGTCTTCTTGTCGTTTGATTTCATATTTCCATGTTTCGTGATGTGATAAAGACATGTTTTGCAATGGAAAATTGGTGAACGAAAGTTGTGTAGCGGTTCAATCACGAAAGAAATGTTGACAGGTAGCTTCTCCTCAAATGTGTAGTGGAGGGGATGTAGCGTTCCGTAGCGAAAATTTTTCACGTGAATGCAGCCACTGGAATGGCCTTTTTGGCTAAGCGATTGTCCCAGGTTTACGCACATTGTCTCAGATTACACACACACCATCAACCATCAAAAAGACGTAGGTGTTTTCTTAGCAAGGGGGGCATTGATTAGGCGCGAAAATTTGAATTAAGTTAAATGAATTGAAGTTTCGTTTACAAATTTTACATTATATTTATGGGAAATATCATCATAAATACATAAATATAAATGATCAGAACTGATTATTAAGGATTGATGATATTGGTACGGAATTAGAATAGCTTAGCATCAAAACAGAACTTATTGTTTTTCTAATTGTGCTCCAGGCTCGAACGATTTCAGCTTACTTCAAATGTTATGTTAATGATAATTCGTGAGTAAAATTGTTCAAATTCCGCCATGAACTACCCGGTTTGAATGTTTTAAATTAAATAACTTAATTTCCGAAATCCAAAACCATCTACATAAGAAGCCAGGAAGCAGGTCGCTGAGAGTGTGTGAGTCAGCCTTCTTTCAAACTGACAACCAGCACTAGCTCCGACGAACAAGCTCCGAATGGCTCCGACTACACTTCATCACGAACATGGTGGTTTCTCAAATTGAAATTGTTCAAGCATATACATCTATTAATTGATTATTATATATCACAACCAAAAGATGGCATGCCCGAAATTTCAATTTGATTCGTATATTCCGTTTCCGCACTTTTCGTTTTCACTTCCTTCCACAAGTAAAATTATGTACAGAAACAAAAAAATGTATTTGGTGCGGGAAAAAATTAATTCACCCGCACAAATCGCCATATTTCTTCTTTTCTGCACTTGTCACACACGACACAAAAAGTAAACAAAAAACTTCCACATTCACTTCAAATGCAAAAACGAACACTAAATTCACCGATTTTTCACATTTTTATCTTCTGAGCACATAACAAATACTCCACTACACAACATATTCCACTTTCACGCCGCAAACCGATCGAGAAACCAAATTTTTCGATTAAAATGTTGCGCGAAACCACTTGCGTTCCATATACCGCCATACAAATTTTCGACTGAAATCAGCCTCCTTTGGGCCATTGTTGTGTGCGTGAAGTTTAATGTCGACAATATCCAATTTCGTCAACCATAATATTTTTTTCATTTCGTCCCATGGAAATCTGCAAATACCTAGTCTAGCCATAAATACTGTTACAAACTTTTTGAAGCACTGTTCAATAAAAGAGGTGTTATATGTTAAGAAATCATTGTTGTATTTATTAAATGCATTGTCAACAACGGAAATTGCAACAAGTTATTCGAAGTGATTGGCTTTTGCCTTTACACAAGCCTTTAATCGAGCTGGCCACTTATCTATGGAAGCACGCACGACTTCAATCGGAAAGTTGGCGACTGCATGTGTAAGAGACTTCTTTAAGGATTCGATATTAGAATGTCTTTTAGAGCACGTCATTTGCTCTAAGACAGAACATAATTCGTAATCCAGCGGATTCAGGTCTGGGCTAGAGGAAGGCCAATCTTCAGCTTTAATAAAATCTGGAACATTTTCTTCAAGCCATTTTTGGGTTGACTTCGCCTTATGACCTGGTGCAGAATCTTGCTGAAAACTCCAAGGCTGATTTTTGAATAATGACGTGTTGAGAGGTTTCACTACACTTTCAAGGACACTTTCTTGATAAATTTTGGCAGACGTTTTGACGCTCTTCTCACAAAAATGCAACTTTGTCACCCCGTTGTAGCTAACACCCCACCAAACCATTACTGAGGCTGGATGATGACCTCTTTGAACCTTTTGGGCAACTTGAGAAGCTTCTCTGGCACTGCGAGCATAAACCCTATCGTTTTGTTTATTAAATGTTTCTTCGACAGTAAAAATTTTTTCGTCCGTAAACAAAATTTTACGGTGTTCTTGGTTTGCGTACCGGCAAAGTAATCGTTTTGATTTTTCCACTCTATTTTTTTTAACGAATCTGTTAGTAAATGCCCGGTAGATCTACGATAAGCACCCAACCCCAAGTCACTTTTGATGATACGTGAAATTGTTCTTTGGGGTATTTTCATCTCACGCGATAAAATTTTTTGTTTCCGAAGAGGATTACGGCGAATTCTCTCGCGCACGGCTTTAACCGCTTGAGGTGTTCGAGTAGTTCGCGGACGGCCACTTCTTTCACGGTCACTTACTCCAGACGTATCATTAAATCTTTCAATAGCCCGATATACAAACATTCGGCTTATACCAAGGGTATGTAGAGTCTTAAAAATATCACTTGGTTGCATTCCTACTTTATGAAGTGCAATCACAGCTATTCTATTTTCTTTGTCACCCCAATCCATGTTCACTACCCTAAAAATTAAACTCAAATGATGGCAAATGCATCAAGCACAAGCGTACTATAGCGATTAGCTCAATTTTTAAGAAATGCAATATAACGGTTCCTTTCTGCAGGGTTGCCAAACCTTGTAACAATATTTATGGCTAGACTAAAAATGACGATATTTTTCGCCATCATTATTAATAAAATACACAAACCCCTGAAAATTATCATTTGAACCTACGCCAATGGGCAAATTTCCTCCAACCAAAACAAATGTTTCCGACATTGTCAAAGTGACAATTCTCAGTTTGGCATTTCGAGCGGGCAATTGCAACGTCTCGAAAAAAACGCTTTAAAACATTTATGATAAATAAAACTCGCAGTGATTTGCCGTTGATATCTTAAGCAGTTAACACAAAATGTACAATATTACAAGTAAATACACCGTACCTGTGAAACGACACACCATTTGCATGAGAACGCTTCGAGTTCTTGCACGCCGGCACTACGCACTTCATTGTCGTTTAATTTACGAGCTAATCGATGGCACTAACACTGTTGATTGCAATTGTACTTCTTAACTACCTCGCACTCACGTAAAACAAAATTCAAATCAAAAACTACCCTTGCAGGCAACTTTTATTCGGATTTTCACCAAAGGGCTCGAAAATTTTTTCCAAATGTCATCGATTCAATTGACATTCACGGAAACAAATAGTGGAAAAAATTAGGGGAGGGGATAGAGATTCTGAGACACAAATGAACGTGTATACATGAGAGGATGACCATTCCATATCTGGGATGTAGAGGCGCAGAGATAGCAAAGGAGACACCATCATCTTAGCCGTTGTCATTCGGTCACTTTTACGTCGCCATTCCGACCTATGTGTTCGCGATCAGTTTTTGTAAACAATTGCAACATAAATAAAGTATCTATTAGTCTGTATTTCATTCGCGTCTGGAATTTTAATTGTCCCCCTTCACCAGAGTTCCCACACATTTATTTTTAGCAACGCCATCTATGCGCCAGCCTACGAACTTCTCAGCCGATCTGTTATACGAGGGTCAGTCAGAAAGTAAGTTTAAGGGTCCGATTAGGGGGGGGGGGAAGGAGTGGTCAAAACAAAAAAAAACAAGGTCATTTTCGGAAAATTCAGACATTTTTTTTTATTTTTCTACAAAGTCGCCATCTCTCTCAATACACTTTTTGTATCTACAAACTAATTTCGTAATTCCGACGTCGAAATGTTTTGCGTCCAAATTTTTAAAGTACGCTGTGACTGCTTCGGTGATGTCATCTGTCGTGTCGAATCGTATGCCGCCAAACGCTATTTTCATCGCCGCGAAAAGGTGAAAATCACTTGCGGCCAAGTCAGGGGAATAAGGAGGATGCTCAAAAACGTCCCATTTAAATGAGGCCAATTTTTCTTGGGTTAAACGGTCAGAATGCGGACGAGCATTATCGTGAATGAAAAACACTTTGTGACTCAACAAACGTGGCCGTTTGTTTTTGATTGCTTTTCGTAAACGATCCAAAACACCAACTCATCGAGTGTATACCGGGAATCCTCCTCGATCAGCTGTTTAACAAGCGCAACGTTCCCCTTGTTCACTGCGCTCGTTGGTCTGCCTTGGCGCGCTTCGTCATGGAGTTCTTTTCTTCCGTTTAGGTACGCTCTTTGAAGGCTCATACACTGCTCACCGTGGTCGCACTCGGTGGCCGTGGTCGTTCGGTCACCACTCTACGATACTAATCTAGAGCTCGGAGATCAAATCTCGGCGCGATCAAAAACTGCCTGTGAGTACTAATAGAACTCTCACAGTGCTCTGAGCTTGTCAGTATAAAGACGGCGCGGATAGGAAGTGCATGCTAGCAACTGCACTTCCGAAAATTAGATATGCTATTGAAACGTCAACAAGGCATGGAAATGCTAGAGATGTTGAGGCGCCCATGCCCCTGGACGGGTCAAGGCAATTAAAGAAAGAAAGACCGTATACAGACGATAATTCTCGGTAAATTTCACTAGCGGTTATTTTTTTTTGCGGTCCAAAAACGTATCACACTACGCGCTTCACATTTGGACGCTACTTCTATCGGCGTCTCCATTTTAAATCGTTGTAAAAAAACACAAAAATAGACTTATCGGGCTCAACGATGCGTCAAATTGGTTAGGATAGATGAGAGAACAACCTCCTAAAATTTCGTTAGTTCATCTTTTCACCACGCGGAACGCTGCCACCCTTAACTTACTTTCTGACTGACC
Source organism: Chloromyia formosa (assembly GCA_964017055.1). Classification (NCBI taxonomy): domain Eukaryota; kingdom Metazoa; phylum Arthropoda; class Insecta; order Diptera; family Stratiomyidae; genus Chloromyia; species Chloromyia formosa. The sequence continues at coordinate 65,344,881 of OZ024814.1, read as the reverse complement.
CTCGTACGTTGTAAATTTCAATATCAACATTGCTTGATTTTATGGCGATGGCTTGCACTTCCATGGTGATGTGGTTGTTGGTGACATATATTTCCCGGTATTGCACGGAATGGTGAATGATGAAGCCCTCCTCCAGCGTTGATCAACCTGTCTTTCCTGATGATGATGTAATCTCCATGAGCGTTGAGGGACGAATTGGGATGTAGTTTCGTATCCTGGATGGCTCCAACTTGAATGCGGTGTCTGTCCATGAATGAAGCGAGTTCGGCGATTTTATTTTGCAGCCCGTTGCAGTCTAGTCGGACGAGTATTGAAAATGGCGATCGGTGGTGCAATTGTAAGGTTGTTTTGTTGGGGTATCCTACTGGGTCTATTCGCAGAGCTCGTTGGGTTTGGCTGAAAGCTCGTGTGGGTGCTCACTGGTGTAGGAAGGTGTTTAACGAGCTCGCTGCTTGTGGTCGTCGATTTCTTAACTGACTGGCAGTAAATCAAGGATTCCAGTGCCTTTGATGGTTTAGTCCGGAGCAGTTCCTCAGGTGACACCACTTGTCGCAGCAGTTGTGTCTCACTGACGTCGCATTAGGGTGCAGCTCTCTATTGCATACGCAACAGATCCATGGATCTGGGTTGCTTTCAATGCCGGCGCGGAGTAGTATTGAGAGCAATTGCGCCGAGATATGTTGCTCCCAAAAGACGGGTCGCTCCGATGCGTAGAACCGGCTGGCACAGGAATGCGCAGGATTCGAGATCTAGTTGTTTACCAAATACTTAAATTTACCCGAGATGAAGTCGCTGCAGCCATAAAAAAAACGAAAAACTCCAAAGCATCTGGACCTGGCGGCATTTCCCTGGGCGTGCTCAAGAATATTGAATCGGCAGCCATTGAGTACCTAAGGACCACCCTCAACCTATCACTTTCGTCGTTCATATTTGCCGAAATGTGAAAGATCGGGAGAAAACCAGGAAAAAATTTAGGTGAATCATATCGCCCCCTATCACTGCTCTGACCTGTTGTCAAAACGTTTGGAACACTAATCATGCCACTACTAACGACCCACGCCCACTTAGCCGATTATCAACATGACTTCAGGATCTCATCGCAAATCCATAAGGACTTACGTCAATCTCGTTCGTTTCAGAACAATTCTGGTGGCTCTTGACCGTATTTCGCTTCACAGCCAAAAGTATCCATTTCGAATATCCTTATCGGCACCGAAGGACTCGAAATGCCATCCATAGTACTCCTAGGCATTCGCCTCTTCATCCCGGTTCATATGACACCCATATTGCCCATATTTCAATTGACTTTCTTGAATGTCCTTTTCGCCACCGAAGGACTCGAAATGCCATCCCCACTACTCCTGGATATTCGGGTGTCCACCCCGATTCATATGACACCCATATTGACCGTATTTCGCTTCACAGCCAAAAGTATCCATTTCGAATATCCTTATCGGCACCGAAGGACTCGAAATGCCATCCATAGTACTCCTAGGCATTCGCCTCCTCACCCCGGTTCATATGACACCCATATTGCCCATATTTCAGTTGACTTTCTTGAATGTCCTTTTCGCCACCGGAGGACTCGAAATGCCATCCGCACTACTCCTGGATATTCGGGTGTACACCCCGATTCATATGACACCCATATTGACCGTATTTCGCTTCACTGCCAAAAGTATCCATTTTCGAATATCCTTGTCGCCACCGAAGGATCCGGAATTCCATCTACACTACTCCTGGACACTCGCCTCTTCATCTCGGTTCATATGACACCCATATCCCCATATATCGCTTCACTGCCAAAAATATCCTTTCTCGAATGTCCTTGCTGCCACCGAAGGACTCTACATCTACAGTACATTCGTCTCTTTCCATCCATTCGCCTCACGTACATATAAAAATCCTTGATTGCATAGACAACCTGCCCAACATACTAGTACTATTTTCATACAAAACCCCGACATTGAATGATGAATCAATTGCTCTCGAGCCGCAGACGCAAATCGCCAAGCCGCTGTCTAGCAAAACACAGCTTAAATGAGAAAACGCAATAAAGTTCTCAAAGCGCTCGCCGGTGGTTTGGAAAGCATAAGAAAACCTTACTAGTCACGTACAAATCAACTACAAGATGGGTCGCTGCCGAGTTTTTGTATCCGCTTGCTGATTAGTTGGGACGCTAAGCGATTTCACCTTGCAAAATATGATAGAGAAATGCCATTTGGTATGATTGTTCGTGGTCCCTATACATTCATTTTAAGAGATGGAGCCACCTTGGACCCCGCGGCAGAGCGGCTGTGCGGGCGAAAAACCGCGAAATTCGAACCCTTTTTTTAATATTGTCCTAATAATTTGTAAACGGTGCCTCGGATCAAAAAACTTAATAGGCTGTAAATTAAAGAGCGTCAAATTCTACATCCAATGCATTGCTCAAAGTTGAAATTTGATTTAGTAGTCAAAATCGATAGTCGAAAAATGTCACTTTTTGAGGCTTTGGAGAAAAATCACACATATTGCTTTTCAAGCTCACATATCTCTGTAACGGATACTCAAAATGAAAAACCGTTCAAGTAAAAGTTGAAGATACTTTGATTTCCGGTTGAACGTGCTCAATGCTTTTCAAATCGGTTTGTTTTTAGTGTAGTTGTGAGCGAAAATGCAAAAATGGTTTTTTAGCGATTTGAGCCTTAATAGCTGTATCTCGATAAATATAACAGCTAAAAGTTTTGGTTTAGCCTTAATTCGTAGATACTTTAACCTTGTTTATAGAAGTTTTGCTAACTTTTTTGTCAGACTAATTTAATTAATTAAATAATTAGTTAATTAAATGATTAAATTTCTTAGATAATTTCAAAGTTCAAGCAACTTATATGACACTTAAGGTTGGTTTCTAACGTATTTGGTCATTCTGAGTCAAATGAAATCAATCGCTATTCCATACGACTATTAGTTCAAAAGATATTCACTTTTTTCCAGATTTTGTTATTAATTAAATAAGCCTTTTTATTACATAAATACGTTGAAAACAAAAAGCTTTTGTGCCAGTTTTAGGATAGTCCCTAATGTATTTGGTCATTTTGAGTCGAATGAAACCAACCGCAATTCCTTGCGACCATTAGTTCAAAAGATATTTACATTTTTCCAGATTGTTTTATTAGTTAAGTGAGCTTTTTCGTTAAGTAAGTTGAAAATAAAAGGTTTTTATGCCAGTTTTAGATTGGTTCTTAATGTATTTAATTAATCTAAGTAACATAAAATTAGCCGTGGTTCCATACGACCATTAGTTCAAAAGATATTCACATTTTTCCACATTTTTGGATTTGTTAAGGAAGCTTTTTATACCCTAGACTTTTAGTATAGGGTATATTGTTTTTGTCACGACGGAAATATGTAACACCTTAAAGGAGGCTCCGGAGGTATAGCAATGTGTATATATAAATGATCAGGGTCACCTCCTGATTCGATTAAGCCATGTCTGTCTGTCTGTCTGTCCGTCTGTCTGTCTGTCTGTCTGTCTGTCTGTCCGTCTGTCTGTCCGTTCGCACGATAACTTTCGATAGAATAAAGCTAGAGTCTTGGAATTTTGGTCAAATATTGGTAGTGTAATCTAGTTGGATGGTATTGAAAATGGGCATGATCAGGCCAAGAGAACGCCTACCTCCCCTACATATGTAAAATACATAAATGTATCTATAACTCCCGATTAAATAAACGTGAAAAGCTCTAGCTTAGGTAGATTACTCATGAGGGTAATCTTATACTCTCCTGGGAAAATAAAATCAATCAGTTGGAAACTAACGGTAGTTTTCTTACAAAGAACCCCGTACTTCCCTAATTTTCAGGTTTTTTGTATATAACTCCTGAACCAATTGACGTAGGCACCTGATTTTTGGCATGTAACCTTGAAGTGAGAAGCTGCTTAAGGTTTTGTAATTTGGGCATAATCAGATCAAAGGAACGCCTACCTCCCCTACAAATTTCAAAAAATTAAATATTCCCTTAATTACGATAACTTTCGAAAAAATTATACTAGCAAGTTGAAAATTTGACAAAATGTTGCTAGTAAGACCTACTTTGTTGGTATTGAAAATGGGCAAGATCCGACCCAAGGAACCCCCACCTCCCCTACAAACGAAACTTCAAATAAGCGATAACTTTTGATAGAATGAAGCCAGCAACTTGAAATTTTGGTCAAATGTTTAAAGTGAGATTGAGTTAGTTGGCATTAAAGATGGGTAAGATCCGACTTAAGGAACCCCTACCTCCCCTAGAAATGAAACTTAAAATAAGCGATAGCTTAACGACAAAATAAAGCTATCGACTTGAAATTTTGGTCAAATGTTTGTAGTATGATCCAGTTGGCTAATACTGAAAATACGTAAAATCCGACCAACGAAACCCCTACTTCTCCTACAACTGAAACTTCAAATAAGCGATAACTTTCGATAGAGTGAAGCTTGAGACTTGAAATTTTTTTTAAATGTTTGTAGGGGGATCTAATTGGTTGGTGGCAATGATGGGCAAGATCCGACCCAAGGAACCCCTACCTCCCCTACAAGTGAAACTTCAAATAAGCGTTAACTTTCGATAGAATGAAGCTAGCAACTTGAAAACTGCGACAAATATTTGTAGAATGGGTCAGTTAATTATACCCTAGACTTTTAGTATAGGGTATATTGTTTTTGTCACGACGGAAATATGTAACACCTTAAAGGAGGCTCCGGAGGTATAGCAATGTGTATATATAAATGATCAGCGTCACCTCCTGATTCGATTGTCTGTCTGTCTGTCTGTCTGTCTGTCCGTTCGCACGATAACTTTCGATAGAATGAAGCTAGAGCCTTGAAATTTTGGTCAGATGTTGGAAGTATGATCTAGTTGGTTGGTATTGAAAATGGGCATGATCAGGCAAAGAGAACGCCTACCTCCCCTACAAATGTACAATAGTTAAATGTATTTATAACTCCCGATTAAACAAACATGAAAAGCTCTAGCCTTGGTAGATTGCTCGTTAGGATAATCTTTTACTTTCTTCAAAAAATAAAATCGATCAGTTGAAAACGAACGGTAATTTTATCACAAAGAGCCCCGTACTACCCTACTTTTCGGGTTTTTAGTCTATAACTCTTGAACCAATCGACGTAGACACCTGATTTTTGGCATGTAACCCTGGGGTGGGAAGCTGCTTAAGTTGTAGTTAGTTGGGCATAATCAGATCAAAGGAACGCCTACCTCCCCTACAAAATTTCAAAAAATTAAATATTCTTTTAATTACGATAACTTTCGATAGAATGACACTAGCAAATTGAAAATTTGGTGGAATGTTGCTAGTAAGATCTATTTGGTTGGTATTGAAAATGGGCAAGATCCGACCCAAGCAACCCCTACCTCCCCTACAAATGCAACTTCAAATAAGCGATAACTTTTGACAGAATCAAGCCAGCGACTTGAAGTTTTGGTCAAATGTTTGAAGTGAGATTTAGTTAGTTGGTATTTAAGATGGGTTAGATCTGACCTAAGGAACTCCCACCTCCCCTACAAATGAAACTTCAAATAAGCGATAACTTTCGATAGAGTGAAGCTAGAGACTTGAAATTTTGTTCAAATGTTTGTAGCATGATCTTATTTGTTGGTGGCAATGATGAGCAAGATCCGATCCAAGAAACCCCTACCTCCCCTACAAGTGAAACTTCAAATAAGCAAAAACGTTCGATAGAATGAAGCGACTTGAAAAATTCGACATCTTTGTAGAATGACTTAGTTAATTGATTTTGATAATGGTCAAGATCCTCCTGAATGATTGCCAACCTCCCTTATAAACTGGCCATATAGGAAACTCACTTTTAACGCATATGGTCGTTACCAATTGGTACTTTTGGTATCACCACTAGGTCTGTACAAGTCTAGGGTATATACGCTTCGGACTGGTTTATTAAATAAGTTGAAAATAAAAAGCTTTGATGCCAATTTTAGGCTGTTTCCTAATGTATCTGATCATTTTGAGTCGAATAAAACTAAAGGCAATTCCATACAACAGATAGTTCAAAACTTATTCACATTTTTCCAGGTTTTATTTTTTTGTCGAAAATTTATTTTATTAAAAAAGTTCAAAATAAAAGGCTTTCATTCCATTTTTAGGTTGATTTCTAATGTATTTGGTCATTCTCAGTCGAATGAAATCAACCGCTATTCCATACGATCATTAGTTCAAAAGATATTCTCATTTAAATAAAAAAAATATTAGTTTGATAAGCTGCTTTATTAAATAAGTTAAAAATAGAAAGCTTTTCTGCCCATTTTAGATTAATTCCTAATGTATTTAGTGATTCTGAGTCGAATGAAACCAACCGCAATTCCATACGATCATTAAATCAAAAGATATTCACATTTTTCCAGATTTTGTGATTAAGTAAATAAGCTTACGTATTAAATAAGTTAAAAATAAAAAGGTTTTATGCCACTTTTAACTTAGCTCTTAATGTATTTGATCATTTTGAGTAGAATGAAACTAACCACACTTCCATACGACCATTAGTTCGAAAGATATTCACATTTTTTCCAGATTATGACGAGTGGCACATGACCTTGCAGCACCCGGCGCTGTTATCCATAATGGGAGCCAACGTTCTACTTCTAGTTTCATCCCAATCTCCAGGAGATGGAATATGTTGCTGAGTTTCCACAGCCTGCCAGAATTTCATGGCTTGAAGGGATGCCCTTTTCAGGTGTACCTCAAACTACCAAATAACAATCAGCATCTATCATACGCGCTATCACTTCTGATAACTGTAACACATTGTCACGAAACACAAAACAAATCAGTTTCAAATCTATCCGCTTACTGACTCGACGGTGCACAATGTGGCAATAGCGGACAAAAATAATTTTTATTGTTTTTTATTCTTGACTAGTTGATTAATTATGACTATGTTCATGCAAATTGTATCTATAACAAGATACCTGCACCCGTTGCTAACGGATTGGCATTATTACTTCTCTCTTGAGGTCACTTACGGGATATGCAGAGAGTAGCAAATCAAATTATCGAAATATACTATTATTAAACTTTTTCCTAAGGATATCAACATCCTGGATATTTAACGTCGCTATCCTAATTATATGCCGTCATCCTGGAAATTTTCATATATTTGGTCTACAACTTAATAATGAGACTTTTTTTAGAGATGGCAACACCGATAAACCAATGGTAGTCCATCTTTGACATACATACCATTTGAAGTTTGTTTTCATAAGCTGTCAATGTCAGTATAAACATTTCGTGTTGATTGTTGACAACGTATTTTACCGGACCATGGAAAGTTTCGAAAATTCACGAAAAAAACAACATTTGCGGGAAGTTTTATTTTGCTAAGAAGACTGCAGCTCAGAGTCATAAATTGCTCGTGGAAGTTTACGGTGACGATGCTTTTTCGCGTGCTCAGTGTTTTCGGTGGTTTCATCGGTTCAAAAATGATAATTTCGACATTACCGACGAAGAGCGACCTGCCAGCCAAAAAAGTTTGAAGACGAAGAATTGACGAAATTACTCGAAGAAGATTCGTGCCAAACTCAAAAAGAGTTGGCAATTTCGTTGGAAGTTAGTTATATGAATAAATCTATGAATAAATGCCCAAAATTCCAAAAAAAGTCTCATTATTAAGTTGTAGTCCAAATACATATGTGCTTTAAGCGGCGAATAACTGTCTCTCCTTGCAATTTGGCCACTAATGAAAAGCCTTATAACACAAATTGTAGTAATCCTTCATATTTCTACCAAATTCCATACCTGTAGCTTCAGCTCTTCGAGATATTCTTTGAACAGGCTGACATCTGACTGATTTCATAAGGGTTTTATTTTTTCTACAAAACCCTAAAAAGCGTAACTATAACCTAAGCTATCAAGCAAAGACTTTTTGAACAAGATTTAATTATCTGTAAATTGAGACTAAAACAAAACTTCAGCTACTATACTTACCGAAATAGAGCTATTAAAGCTGCAATCGATAAGAAAGCATTCCAGCATTTTCACTCACAACTACACTAAAAATGAACCGATTTGAAAAGTATTGAGCACGTTAAACCGGAAATCAAAATATCTTCAACTTTTACTTGAACGGTTTTTCATTTTGAGTATCCGTTACAGAGATATGTGAGCTTGAAAAGCGATATAGTGTGATTTTTCTCCAAAGCCTCAAAAAGTGACGTTTTTCGACCATCGATTTTGATTGTACTACTAAACCAAATTTCAACTTTGAGCAATGCATTGGATGTAGAATTTGACGCTCTTTAATTTACAACCTATTAAGTTTTTCGATACGAGGCTCCGTTTAGAAGTTACGAGGAGAATATTAATAAAAGGGCTCAAATTTCGCGGTTTTTCGCCCGCACAGCCGCTTTGCCGCGGGGTCCAAGGTGGCTCCATCTCTTAAATTGAAAGTATGGGCCCCACCAACATTCGTACCAAATGGCATTTCTCTATCATATTTTGCAAGGTGGCGTCGATTTATGTCGCTTAGCGTCCCAACTAGATAAAGCGTGGGAATTAGAGACTCTTCCCCACTTCTTCTTCTTCCTTGCCCTTTCATACCACTCTGCGGCTTCGTGTTGCTCTGCCTGTGGTGTTGGCACTTCGCCCATTTTGGCGGTATAATCTCAGCTTCCTTCTGCAGGTAGCACGGTCTTGGATCGTATCATCGCCAAGATTAACTAACTTGTTGTTGCTTTTTCATCTGATCGATCCATGTGTGTTTCCGTCTGCCTCGGCGTTTGGGTCCAGCAAATGAAACATTCGTTGATAGTGCCTTCATGACAGGATTCTCAGGCGGACGCCTTAGAACGTGGCAACAGTGTCGTAGCAAGCCCTTTTGGCGCCTGAGGCAAATAGGATTATTGGCGCCCCCCCCCCCTGAATTCTTAAGAATACATAATAAAATTATATTTCATAAATCATGAATACATATGAAACGCAGAGCAGCTTATAATCGTCGATATTTTTCCATCTACAAATGAATCTTTCTAGACTTTAATGTTGCAAATTGGTCGATGACGTCATCAAAGTCTATGTCCCTGGCCACTTCATATTCGATTGACAGAATTGCTAAGTTAGACAATCTTTCCTGCCCAATAGTAGATCTTAAATAATTTTTGATTAGTTTCAACTTGCTGAAAGAACGCTCGAAAGTAGCGCTGGCATTGACAGAAAAATTCTAAAATAAGTGCTATTTCGATGTTCGGATAAGATTCCTTCAAACTATAATTATGAATTAATTGAAGTAAATCAAGAATTGTTGCAGATTCAAAATTGTCTGAATACAGAGACAACGCTGCGTCTCTAAAATCAGAAACTTCTTCGATGAATTCTGTTACATTAAGGTCTTTTCCATATTTCAATGCCAAATCAGACGCCGCCTTACTCAGTTCCAATTTAGTCATTCTCTGCAGATATTCGCCTGACAAAAATTTAAAATCAACAGTAACTTCCATCATCTTCTTATACCTCCAATTCATTTCAGTTAAGAGAATATCCACGGCGCTGTTAATCTCGATGCGACGTTTTTGGATTTCCGGAATATTTGGCCCATCGTCTTCTGCTCCATACGTCCCCAATCTCTTCGTCCTCCTTGATCTTTTGCATGTATTTTCTACCTCTAGAATAGAAGCCAGTGTGCTTGCGCGTTTGAAATTGTCTTCAAACTCTGTGGCACGAAGTTCCTGTAGAGAATTTCTTAATCCTTTTATAAGTTGTGCAGCTTTTTCCAATGATAACGACTTCGATTGCAAAGCTTTAGTGACACGGTCAATTTGGTTTAAAATCTGGTTCCAGGCGTCAAGAAAAAAAAGGAAGTTTTGGTCAATATTTCGGAGTAGACTTTGAGCGGCCGATGCCGTATCCGAGTTGATTGGGTCGACGATCATAGCTTGAAGTATTTCATAAACATCCTTGATTTGGGCGTTCAATGATCTTATAGCAGCAGCTTTCGAGGTCCATCGGGTGTCTGTATGTCCTTTCAAGGATACCTTCAATGCCTTAAGATCGTCCACCGAGCCGTAGAACGAGAAACAAATTTGAAAATGCTTTGGACCGTTTCGAAAAAAATTTTCATTTCAGCATTAGCTGTAGCCGAATGCACCCCTGCTAGATTCAAGCTATGGCTTGCACATGGAATGAATGTAGCGAAAACGTTTTTCTCCTGGATACGTGCTTGAATACCACGGTATTGTCCTGCCATATTGGCACCATTGTCGTATCCTTGGCTTCTTATGTCATCAATATCGAGATGATCTTTTGCCAATTTTTCAAGAATTTCTGAAGCTAATCCCTCGCCAGTTTTTTCTTCAGTACAAATAAAGTCAAGAAAACTTTCTTGAATGGAGACTTTTCCATTTTCTATGTAAACATATCGAATAATTTGTGCCATCTGTTCATTATGAGAGATATCAGGTGAGCAATCGAACAGCAAACCATAATATTTTGACTTCCGAATCCTTGATAAAATTTCATTGCGAACTTTCTGACCAAGTAAATTAATAAATTCATTCTGAATTTGGGGTGATAAATAGGTAGTTGACCTCTTTTTGTGACTTGCTCTTAGTTCGCCTAAAGTTTTATCATATTTGCCCAGTAATTCAATGATATTCAAGAAGATGCCGGCTCTCTCTGTGCCGATTTGTGACGATGAGCCGCGTAATGCTAAGTTATTCTTAGCACATAGCATCATTGCATTTAAGATTGCACGAAGAATATGTCGCCATCGCTCTTTTTCTAAGATGATATCCTTCTGCAATTTGTCGTCTATGCCTTCTGAGTTTTTCAATCCGGTCTCCAAAGTTTTCCACTCAAGATAATACTTCCGATGATCCGGAGATTTTTCGTGATCAACAATTCGACTTAAATTGGAATTGTTTGTGACACTTGGTTTCATTCTGCACACCAACTTAGTATGCGTCTGTAGCTTAGCTCGGTAACGCACCGAGCATTTTTTGCTACTCGAAACACGGTCTCTGCGGTTCGCGCCCCGCAACGGGACCAACTATTTTTTATTCTCAAATTCCCTCTGAATTAATTTCTCCGAGCTTAGTGGTTTCGTATGGATAGTAGCACTCATCAGGTCTTGCATCTTTGCAGCTATCCATGTGCAAGACGACCACGAAAGTGTGAGAATTCTGTTTGTATAAGCCGTGAAGGCGTGATTTTACTTGAAAACTCGACCGTGGAGGTCTAGATGGTGTGAAGCACTTATATTAAATCACTAGAGGGGTGGAGAGAGGGTGAGAAGTGGAGATATTTGTTCCCTGGCAATTTTACTTTATGTATTAATGTTCTTGCAAATGTAAAATGTGAAAATGATTCGCACTTGTACATTTGCAAGAACATTAATACATAAATTCGACTTAAGTTTTTCCAGTCGGAAAATCCTTCTTCACGATTGGCAATCGAAGGTTTTTTGTAAGACCGATTTTCAAATAGGCAACAGCAAAAGCAGAATATGGCGTTTCCCCTTTTAGAATAGATCAGCCATTTTCGTTCAACAATTTCACAGTTAGGTAAGCTTTTCTGGAACCAGTGAGCGGCAAACCTACGTCTATCTTTTGTTTCAATATTCCTGAAATCCATATCCTTCCCTTGAACTGGACCGTGCGATATTATGTTTATCCTAACGTCATTCGTAATGCGTGGCCACGATGGAGGGTCGTTATAATCGAAGTCGTGTTGAGCAACATGGATTATGCTTGTGTTTTCTGATAGTAAATTTTCGGCAGCCTCGATAATTTCCGGAAGGTGTTTGTCAGGTGATTCTATTTCCGGTCTTGAGCTTCGTTCGATCGTTACATTTTCGGATCTGTCTTCACTTGTAGAGGATGACGGTTTCGGACATTTTACGATCGATGGTCGCTCAATTGAATGCAAATGCGAAACTGCTGGTCTTTCATTAGTTTTGTTCGGATCATTTTCGATCATAATTTGATCTGTAATAAAAAGTCCGATTTGCAAAATTATTTCCCTATTTATAGTTTTAATTGATTAATACTGACTGTTTAATTTGAATTCGAAACCAGATGCGTAAGGCAACGCACCCACATGCAATTTCTCAATTTTCGAATGCAATTGATGCACAGGTTATTTATATTAAAATTAATAAAATGAAATTCCACATCATCTGAGACAGAAAGCAAGTTTCTAGGATCGCTTTATGCTTAAATATTAGTATTTCAATACTAGAATTTTCAACAAAAAGAGGCAAGATTAAATAGACTACAGCCAATTCGAATAGACAAAAAAAAATTCTAAATTACTTGTTTCTGTTAACCAACATGGTTGCTTTAGAAGTTTCAATATCGACAAAAAAAAACTAAAAAAAATCTTTCTCTGACGACACCAAGTAAATTGCAATTGAACGTGTACGCGCTTTAACATTAGATCTTAAGACAACAGAAATGCATCTCAATTATTGCGAAATTACAAGTGGGCGCGTAGCCTTAGTGCCTACGATTATATTTTCAAATAGGATAAATACATCTCCTGATATGATATTCGCCAAAATACATCAGCAAGACGAAGATTTTCAAAATTTTTTCCCCCATTTCTGAAAAGCTGGTTTCACTAAGTCCTGAGAGTACTGACTTTGGTTTCAAATTGTAGCGTTACTATTTGAATTAAATTACTTATGTACATACATACCAGCATTTTCTGAACTACATCCTGGTTCGATATCGGAAGATCTTATCAGCCATTTTTTAAAAGTATTCGTCATTTGTTGATCTTCGATTTTCCTCTTTTTTCTTTCACTTCGGTATTGTGCACCACTTTTCTTGAACTTTTCCGGCGCAGACATTATTTCACGACTCTCAACAAACGGTAAAAACAAATAAAGTTCAAAACTCTACTGTGCTGTAAGCTTGGCTCGAGTGATGCAATACACCTGCACGTCAACCACACTTGTAGATACAAAAGCTCTGTCGCTACTTTTGGTTGTTGCGGCGCCAACAGCAACGATATGCCGCGAGTTATACACACGCTACTCGCCTCGACTAGATTGGATAACGGTACTGTTTTTTAAACTTACCCCCAACAATGGAGTCACTCATCAGTTACAGTACATGACAAAAAAAAATTACTTTAAAAAAATTTTGCGATCAGGTTATTTTTTTTTTTTTTTGTTATCGGATTTTGGCGCCCCGGAGCAATGGCGCCTGAGGCAATTGCCTCACTTGCCTCACCCTTGCTACGGCACTGCGTGGCAATACCAATCCATACGACGATCTTCGAGCTTTTCAGTGATCGGTTGCTCAACGAACAAGCTGCCTCGGATGTAGGTACTTTTGATGTGATCCTTTTTGGTCACACCGGCTGACATCCGTAGCATTTTCATCTCAGTCGCAGTCATTTTGCTTTCATATGTCTTGTACATAGTCCAGCATTCAGACGCATACATGAGTGCGGGACGTACGACCGTTTTGTACAACTTGCCCTTAAGCTTTCGTGGCATCTTCTTGTCGCAGAAAGCTCCAGAGTTTTCTCGCCACTTCATCCAACCGACACTGATGCGAGGTTTGATGTCGTCATCGCAGGTAGCTTCTTTGTTGACCATCTAGCCCAGGTATTTGAACTTTGTACAGGACTTCAACTGCTCTCCTTTAATGTAATAGCTATCTGGTATCTGTCTCTCTGGATCTGAGAAAGGACAGCAAAGATACTCTGTCTTTGGTATGCTAATCCTCAGTCCATGATCCACCAGTATCTGAAACCACTTATTCAGTGCAGCCTGTAAAGCAACGATGTTTTTTCTACCCAGGACAATGTCATCGGCGAAGAGAAGGGATATTTCCAGGCCGTCAGAAATGAGTGTTAATAAATAGAGCATGATGATGTTGAAGAGCAAAGGACTCAATACACTGCCTTGGTGAACTCCGACTTTAACCGGAAATTCTTCAGACTCACCAGCTGTGCATCTAACTTTAGTAGTTGCCCCATCATACATGTCTTGTATCATCTTGACATATGCCTCTGGGACCTTAAGTGCTCTTAGGGCCACCCATATCAGATCACGAGGAACTCTGTCGAAGGCTTTTTCCAAATCGATGAACACAAATTGCAAGTCCGTACGTGCATCACGATGCTTTTCCATCGTAACACGTATGCACTGCATAGCATCGACTGTGGACCGACCCTCCACAAAGCCGCATTGATTGTCATCCAACCGTACAATCTCTTTCAATCGATTGTAGACGTCTTCAATGTGTGAGATGTTAACTTGATTGCCCTATAGTTGTTGAGCTTGCGTGAGTCACCCTTATTCTTATAAAATGGGAGAAGGAAGCTTTTTCTGAAAGCGTCAGGCACCGGTTGCCCTCTTTTAATTTTGTTGAAAAGAACAGTGAACCTATCTAAGCCCGACATGATTCATCTTCAACCAAAATTCCAAGGGTATTTTGTCCGGTCCAACTGCCTTTCCGCATTTCATCTGCAACATTGCCTTCCTCACATCCTCCACTGAAAAATCAGCGATATCAGTGGTGTTTGGCTCCACAGTTTGAAAAGCTTCTCGCGGAAATTCTTCGTTAAAAAGTTCGTCAAAGTGCTCACGCACTCTGCTACAGATTGCAGTATCTTCAACCAGTAGTATTCCTTGTGAGTCTTCAACGTACTTTGGCGCCTGAATCTCTCGAGCGTTTCTTCTCCGTTGGGCTGCGACCTTATAAATCCTGGCATTGTCTTTAGGTTTCTTTTGCAATGACGATCTCCCATCCGCCGTCAGATCTTCTAGTTCCTGATAGACTCTCCCCACTTAATGAAAGGAAGGCCTCATAACAAAACTTCCGAAGAATTGCAGCCTTACATAATGTAATAATTGGTGGGATATATGATATATGTATGTAGGGATATATAGAACTCCACTCTAGTTGCTTTTCATTCATTTCGAGAAGGCTTTCGACAGTGTGAATCGGGATAGTATATAGGCGACCTTGCGCAGGAGAGGTATCCCTAAGAAATTGGTTGCTATTATTAAGCCTATATACGATGGGGCGAGGTGTCGTGTGCTGCATAAATCCTGCTGAAACAATTACGCTGACGATAATTGCCTACTTCCTCATCAAATTATAACCCTAGATCTTGAGAGGGAGGCTGGCACAGTCGAACTAAGGATTAACACCAACAAGATCAAGATCCTCAGCCTGCCTGAAAATCGAACTCAGGCCATTGGCATCAAATCGAATTTGTCTATCTAGCTAATATTGTTGCCGTCGATGGTGGTATGAAGCAGGACATCGCTCGTCGTATAAATCATGCATCATCATTCGGCATGCAGTCCAAAATCTGCCAAAGCAGTTATCTCAGTGTTAAGACCAAACTGGGCCTGTTCCGCTCCTCTATGCTGCTGTATGGGAGCAGCATGTGGAAAGTTACGGTTAAGTTAATCGTTATCAGAAAGCTGCAAGTTTTCGTCAATTACTTCGTCGAACTGGCAGTGATAGAATCGTTGCGTAAGGGCAAATACTGCATTGTTGGACGTACTATGAGATTGAGTTTCTTTTCCCGTCTGGACGCCCCACGGTAGGACGAAATCGATGATTTTCTGGACATGGCTTTTTTGCCCAGATCCTTTGCTATAAAAATTACAATATGGATGCATTTTAAAGTATTTTTCCTGCTGAATTGAATGGCGAAGTTAGTTTTGTGATAGGTGCGATGTGAAAGAAGATAAAGCACATTAAATAATGGTTTTAGGTTGTATTTATTATTATACCATTCACGGATGTGATAGGGTATATTAACTTTGTCATGAAGTTTGCAACGCACAGGAGGAAGCATCCTTGACCATATAAACTATAAATATTGTTGGTCGGCATGTTGAGACGGGTCGATTAAGCTTTGTTCGTCTGTCCGTCTGTCTGTCTGGTTCTATGAAAACTAGTCCCCCAGTTTTTAAGCTATCAAGCTTTGTACAAAATAAAGCCTTCTTTTTAATGCACGCTGTATATATAGGTACATATGTCGGAACCAATGGAATCAGACCACTACGTCATGTAGCCGCCATAGGAATGACCGGTCCAAAAATTCATCTTTGTGAGAAAAACTTTTTTATTTCTAAAGGTATCTTTTTCAAATTTCACACTAATCAATAGTATCTTTAGATAAATTACATTCCCGAATTTGGTTCAAATTGGAAGACTTAATCATATAACTGTCAAAGGAACGACCGTTCCAAAAACAAGTTTTTGTTAGAAAAACTTATTTATTTCTGAAGATATCTTTACCAAATTTCATATTATTTAATCATATTGACTGTTAAACCAAGTTTATAAATTTGGTTGAAATCGGCCCACTATTACAAGTTTTAATCAACCTCCATTACAGAATTTTCGGCTAATTCCTCGTCAATGGCATCAACTTTTAACCCAGCTTTTGAGGTCGCATCTCTCAAAATGCAGTATTGTGATTTACTTAGATTGATGGATGTACTCACTTGCGTATATTTTCCAACCATTCCATACATAGTTTTTACAGGTAACGATACGATAATAACTGCGTTTTATTGTAGTTGACTTTAGCCCTGGAAATCACTTGTTTTAAACATTATTTCCGGCCGTTAGGGGTCGAACTGGGATATGCTTTTTACGTAGTTTATTTACAAAATACATCAGGTTGTACATTGTGAAATCCCCCTTTCGGCAGAACTCAGCACCTTTTAGTAACTAGTCAAAATGTATGAATACTGAAATTTTACCAAAAACCATGTTTTAGAACTAAACAATTTTTTTTTTTCAATCATATTTTTTTTTAGTTTGACTTTACCTTATTAGAAACAAAAATTAAGTAACAAATTATCAGGAACAAATATTTTTTTACGACAATTAAAAACTCTGCGTTTTGCTGGGAATCGACTCTGCAACTGACTTCTTTAAACATAAATTGCGAGCGAAGCGGGATGAGATCATTCGTAGTTTTCTTAGTAACTATATGGAATTAGAATATGTGAAGTCGGTTTTTCGGAGCAAGTCGGAACATTTTTGTGGCACTCTAAAATGTGTGCAAAATACCCTAATTTTACCAAAAATCATGTCTTAAACATAAAAAAAAACTTTTTTTGCTGAATATTTTTTTGATTGTTGAATACTCGTATACCATATTAGTGCCAGAAAATAAAAAAAAACAAGCTAGCCTTCGGTTAGTTTAATTATATTGGGAAAAAGTTTAATTCATTTGGGAAGGAGTTTTTTCATTTGGGATAGGGATTAACTCAATCGGGAAATACTATACAAAAATAAAACAAATTGCAACCTATATTTAAATTTATTATTCAATAAAAATTTATTGTTCCTGTAAAATTGTATAAATAAAAGATTCCTATTATTACAGGCAAAGATGCTAATAAAGTATAAAATAATAGATAAGTCCCATACTTTTTTCGGGCGACCGGTAGCGCAGTGTGTTGAGGCATCAGTCTCATGTTTGACTACCGGCGTTTCGGGTTCGAATCCCGTCCACGACGACGTTCGTGGCCATGGATGTGCAGGAGGTGCATGCTGGCAACTGCATTCTCCGATACCTGTTTATGCCGAGAATCGTCAACTGGGCCACATGAAACAATTGACGCGCTATGCCCCACAAGGGGTTACAGCAATTGAGAGAGAGAGAGATACTTTTTTCGCATCCTTCCAGTGAATATTTGTTGACGCAGTTTCGGTTTTGGGCTCTTAAAGGGGGTGTCTGTGACGATTCCGTTTGTAAATTTTACCTCCTGATTCCGCAGTACTTACAAATAGAAATTCAAAAAGTAGGCAGCGAGATATCCAGAGGAAAGAGAGTAGCAATCTGCGTCAAAATTGGCAATCCAAAATAAATTTCGCACGGAATTAGGATTGATACTAGATCCAGTAAAACAGAACAAGGGTACATCATCATCATCGTGACAGCCCGACATCGGGCCTTGGCCGCCTGGATCATTGTCCTCCAATTATCTCGGTCACGTGACCGCGTCCTCCAATTTTGGAAGCCCAGTAGCTGCGCGGCGTCCACACCTACTGAGCTCTCCCAACGAAATCTCGCTCGCAGTCTCGCTCCGTCGACTCGTTCTGCATTCATTACTCTCTTAGGCATGCGATCATCGTCCATTCTTTGTACATGCCCTGCCCATTGAAGTCGTTGTATTAGTTTGACGATTTTCGAGACTTGCAGCTCATCGTACAGTTCATTTCATACAGCTCATGGTTGTACCGGATGCGCCATCCATCTCGATCGCAAACAACCTCGAAAATTCGCCGTAGAACCTTACGTTCAAATGTATACTACTCAAAACAAAATAAGGGCCACCCGAATATTTTTGCTTCGATAACTAATTTTTATGAATGCCGTTATTTTTTATGGGGCAGGGAGGAATGGCGTGAGGTGCTTTTCACGGATGAGTGTAAAGTGAAGTTTTTTTTAATGACAATCGACGTATGAGAGTATGGAGAACCACAAAAAACAATCGGAAAATTATTAGTGGCCCTTATTTTGTTTTGAGGAGTATATCTAGTATGTTTCCGGAGGCTTGAGTTAGGGTCCATGCTTAGCAGCCATAGCATAGCACTGGTCGTATAATGGTTTTGTACACGCGGAGCTTCGTGTTTCTGTGCACATGCTTCGATTTCATTATGGGGAGAACCGAGAAAAAAGTCTTATTAGCTAACTGTATCCGTCGCTTGATTTCGTCAGTTTCGTTGGCGTCCCTTGACAAGTTGCAACCCATGTACTTATATGAAGTCGTTCACGAACTCGATGTTGAGGTCCCCCACATTGATGCTCGGTTGTGCAGGTGTCCTTGTCGTCGATTGCATCTATTTTAGTTTTACCCTCGTTACTACGTAATCCAACTTCTTTTGCAGCGGTATCGATCGTATGCAGAAGTTCTTCTACGTCGGCCAATCTTCGGGACATGATGTTGATGTCGTCCGCGTACGCTGCTATTTGTGTCGACTTGATGAGTAGCGTCTTGCTGTTGTCCATATTCATGGCCTGAATAACGTATTCCAGTGCTAGGTTGAAGAGCGTCAGTGCCAGTCCATCGCCCTGTTTCAGACCAGTGCGTGTTTCAAATAGATTAGTAAGTCTATTTTGGATCCTGACTTGTGAGACGGAGTTGGTCATCGTCATCTATGTTAGTCGCACTAATTTGGCCGGTATACCAAATTGCAGCATGATGTTGTACAGTATTCCACGATCGATACTGTCGAATGCCTGCTAGAAGTCGACAAAGATTTGGTATACGTTTACGTTGTATTCCCAGCACTTCTGGAGTATCAGTTTGACCGTAAAGAGCTGATCGGTTGTGGAGCGACCAGGTCTGAAACCACTTTGATATTCGCCAATGATTCGCTCTGCGTGATGTTTTATTCTAATTTCCAGAATTTTCGTCAAAATTTTATAGGACATTTAAACTAGTGATATGCCCCTGTAATTCTCACACCGCAATTTATCTCCCTTTTTGTGAATTAGACAGATGATGCTTCTGCGCCAATCGTCTGGGATCTCCTCCTCCTCCCATACTCGCAGGAGTAATTGATGTATGGCATTAGCTAGACCCGTTCCACCGAATTTTAGCAGTTCAGCTGGAATCTCGTCAGCGCCCGGCGCTTTATTTCGTTTTAGTGACCGCAACGCGAGATCAACTTCCTCTACTGTCGGGGGTTGTATGGGTGGGCCTGGATCAGCAATATGGTCGAGAGCTTCTTGTGTGGGGATGTTAGATGGTAGGTTCAGAAGCTCTTCAAAATAAGAGGCCCATCGTTTGTTAATGCCATCGGTGTCGCTGATGATGTTTCCATCCTTGTCCTTACAAAGGCTAGTCCTGGGTTGGTAGCCGTTCTTAATTGTATTTACTAGTTTGTACGCTTGTCTGGTGTTCCTATTAGCTAAGTTTTCGTTTATATTCAGCAACTGCTCGTCAAAGTATTTACGTATCTTACGTCTAATTATTCTATTCGATATTCGCCGTAGCTCGTCATATTCTTCTCTTCTAGCTCTGGTTCCTCGTTGAATGCATTGTCTGTAGGCCTCCTTTTTCGCGTCAAGTGAATTTTTGCATTCTTCATCGAACCAGTCATTTCGTGCTCGCCGGGCTTTATTTCCCATGACCTTCTCTGACATCTCTCTGACATCCATGGACGCCTGTGTTGCTGATGTTGTGTAGCATAGGCGATAGTTTTTTCTCAAGGGCGGCAGCATACGCCACCGCCGCGGCGTAGCATCGCTCAGAAGCTTATCAACCGCAAAGATTTTGGGAGAGCTGATTCTCAATTGGTGCACTGAGGAAATTCTACATCTGTAGGTCGTCTTCACCAAGTGATGATCTAAGTCGCAGTTTACTTCTCGATAAGAGCGGACATCCATCACACTAGACGCCCATCTCCTGCAGATGAGGACGTGATCAATTTGGCTGACGGGATGTGCGTTTAGAGATTTCCAGGTCTGCTTGTGAATGCGTCGATGCGGGAAACACGTAGAGCTTACGACTTGATTCCGACTGCAGGCGAAGTCGATAAGTCGCTGGCCGTTGTGATTACATTCTTCATGGAGACTGTGGCCTCCTGTGGTAACCCGGTGCCAACTTTCATTCCCTACTTTCGCGTTAAAGTCTCCCAGCAGCAATTTGACGTCGTTTGTTGGAAGTGAGTCGAAGAGAGTCTCAAGGCGGGCGTAGAACTCATCTTTTACTGCGTCTTCTTTAACTTCAGTGGGGGCATGCACATTGATGAACCAGAGATTGAAGAATCGAGTCTTAATGCGAATCGCACACAGCCGTTAATTTATGGGTTTGAAGTCAGTAATATGCGGTTTGAGGTGATAAATGCTACTCCAAACTGTTTGCGGCTCGATGGTTTGCCACTTGTAAGAATTGTGTTCGATTTTTTGTCATTGATCTCGCTGCCAAGCCAATTTGTTTCCTGGACTGCAGTAATGCTCAGTTTGTACTTTTCGACCTGTTGAAGGACCCCCGGTTTGTACAGGGAGCGTACATTCCAGAATCCGAAAGAATAATCCTTTAGTCGTTTGCGTAGTCGTCGTTGTTGATCCGTCCAATCCGAGGCTTTTGTTCCAGGTTTCTTGACATGGAGTGGTTTTTACAAGGACGAGTTGTCAGCACGTCGTTTAACCCCATTGAGGGGATGGCCTCGGAAGATAGCTGCTTCAGATGATTTAATAAACGTGCTGGAGTTCACACAACTATGTTGCACGTCCAACTACGCAAGTCATTCCATTCTACTAAACCTGAGATGCTTAGGTGTTGCCATTCAGGGTACCACTATCTACCTTTTTCCAAATGTCTCATCGCTAAAACTTGTCGTTACCAGGGGGCACCCACGTGGAGGACTATGGAAAAGGTATTTTGCCCCCCCCTCCCTAAACATTCAGCTTCTCATACTCGTTAATTGCATAACAGAGAGCACTCAGTAATTCTACAATATAATGAAAGAAACCCTGGATTGTGATAAAAAAAAACATTACGATGGCAAAAGTGTGATAGCTCGTAAGTACATGAAAGCAAATTTTACAGGAGGAACAAAAAGCTGTTTATTTTAACGTAAACGTTTTATAACTTATTTCAATAGCCTGGTAATGAATAAAAGATTAGAATTTGTTCCTTATACTGCAAGTGTATTTTTTACTATTGCAAACAATTGTTTCGGCAGCCACGTGCTGCCTTCTTCAGTGCAAGCTCTAATTCTAATCTTTTATTAATTTGATAAACTGAGAAATATGGATAATAAATTCAATTTGAGTCTGGTAATGTTTAAATAGTGCTTAAAACTAAAAAAAAAACTCGGCAGAAAAAAGATAATAAATTACTGCATTTAGGAGGTATCACAATACAATCTTTTTAAGATTAAGAAGCAGATACGAAATGTCACAGTTTTGATTTAAGTCGATTGAAATAACTTGCATTGTAATTAGCACTTTATTCAAACTTAATAATGTAGCCTACATAAACAGTTACGTATGTAAATGTTTATTTAAATTCAAAATATTAAAAAAGAATTCACGTAATTCATTAAGGAATTCATTCTCGGTACACTGCTCGGGACCACTATCTGCTATCGGTTGAAACGTATCAGAAGTTGGTTCACATTTTCAACTCTCGATGTTGGACACAAATTAGAAGGAGAAGGCAGCTTCAATGTGCCTTCAGTTTCAGCTGCGTAAAGTAAAAGGTTTTGCTTAAAATTCATATAATTATAATATTAAAAAACTAACCATTTTCCACTTTTATTCCTTGATTTTCAATATCCTCCGAATGGGCTCCTCCGTGTTTCGGAACGTATTCGTTAACGTGGATGACTTCTATTGAATTATTTACAATCTCACAAAAGTTTATCTACACACTCATCTTTAAATATATCACTAATAAATGCAGCTCACAAAATAATTATGTATACAATTATCGAAAACAAAAAATAGCACGAATGCATTAACAAATTTCAACAGAAATAGGGAGTTCATTAAAAAAAAACTCGATTCAACACTGCAAGGCAAGGAATGCAAGTAATCAAACTGATATTTTCGCATCTTTTTCATTACTAATTTTTCATGCCTGCACGTAGCCTCTGCGGCATCCTTAAATCGACGCTGACGGCTGATACCGTGACCGCTACCGGGAGTAGTACATCATATGCATAAGAGATGCGTTGGCCGGTACTGTATCGATTCCGTCGTGGTTAAGAGCACTTAAATGCGTTTGCATAAATGCTATTTTATTTTAGTTATGGGGTTTCTCGGTCGCGAATATTTTCGAGAAAACAAAAAACACTTAGATAAAAGAGAGAAATGAAAAATTCTATTTTTCGATTTGAATTTTTGTATTTTTGGTCTACTTCGGTTGACATTCGCTTATGAACTAACTTAACAACTATCCTTCGAAAAATCTTCTAATTAAGAAATTTTACAAATCTTCCTATATCGTGGGAAAGTATTGTATGTAATAAAATTTTATGAATGTCCACGATTTGAAATGGTCACGTAACGAAAAGTAATAAAGAATATGGATCGTCTACACAGTGTTGCGATCTGATGTGCCAGACGATTTCAAGTGGTCAGATGGATAAAGGAGAAATTATTGGTCGTATGCAAAAAGTACGAGTCATGCGATGCAATGTGAAACTGTTACGATGCCGTAACCCATCCACCCTTAGACTGAAGCTCCTGATTCAGGGTTGTAATTGCAATCTGTGATTAAGATTTACGATTATCTTTTTATCTCTTATCCACTTGTGCCTGACATTAATTAGTCTTTTTTTTTCGTTTGTTACATTAATATTTTCTATATCGAAATTGGAATCATTCGTAGTATTGTGGAGTTCACAAAAATCTGTTCATAATTGATTCGTTATTTTAATATCTTACATAATAATCATAAAATATGGACACATTTCATACAATACATATACATATATACTTAATCATATTCTTCTTCATTCTTCATTCATTCATTCTTCTTCATTAATGCAAAATTGTTTTCAATTAAAATAAAACTATCCACTATACCCAAATCAATGGGATTTATAATGCTATGAATTATAATTTTACATTACATCATCAAAATTCAAGTTATTGCTAATTTTAGTGTTAAGAAGTAGGAGGGCTTTCTGTCGGAGTTTCAGAATCAACTGGACTAACAAGACGTTTCGGGCGTTTATTCATCGGGGCTACATTTCCCAAATTCTGTTTTTTGTATTTTGGCAAGTGCTTAGGGTTCCTGCCAGGTGCTTTTACGTAACCTATTGTTCTGGTTTCCTCATAATTCTCACGAGACTGATTTTGTTTATTGATTGATTTTTCTTTATTATGCTTCATTGTATTTAAAATCTTTCTTTTATCAGTCAAACCGTGGTGAACCGTAAAGGGTTCTTCATCAATAGATGAATGTATTTGACGATTATAAAAATATACAGATGAAAATAATCGAGATTTAGGAGATTCATTGGGGGATGTTGCTCTACTATATTTTGTAGCAATTGTTTGATGTAATCTTTCAACATCACTATTTCCTGTATGAGAATGAGCTGTTGTAAAATGTATTTGAATATTAAAATATGATCGTTGCAGAGCTCCTTTATAAAAAAATTTTGAATTCGCTGTTGGCGATAATCTTTCTAGGTTTGCCTAAACTTGATAAGAAAAATAGTATTGCCTCTTTTAAAGTTGGCTTAGACCGGTCTGCTGTAATGATAGCGTTTGCGTATTTTGAAAATTTGTCAATACATGTTGCAACTTTGATGCCGTTAATAAAAAATATGTCTATATGAAAAAATTGATTTATATCATCTGGAGTCTGTGTTACTTTAAATTTGGGTTTTATTGGATTAGTGGAGTGTTTAACTGTGTTACAGATTTCACAGCTGTTAATGTAGCGAGTTACTAGATTTTTAAGGTCGGGATAATAAAAGAATTTTAGAATGCCTTTGAGAGTTTTATCAACTCCACCATGTCCTATTTCTTTAGTGTGATACGATGCGAATTTGATAAATCGCTTCCTCTTCGGTTAGAATGTCTTTTAGCATTCGAGATACTCTAACAAATTTGTAGTTATTGTTAAATATTTCCTTATTGGTATTAATAGATTTTGGTTTCAGGCTCTGAATGAATAGTTACAGATTCGCCGTGGACTTGTAATGACTCGGGAATATTTATTGTGTTGGGGAGTTGAATATTTTCCTCTCTACAGATTTCTCTTATTTCTTCGAGTATATATATGTATGATCAGAATTATTTCTTATAATTTCAGCATTTTCGGAAAGTTTTACTCGTATACCTAAATGAATTTCACTATTCTCAATTTTGTTATCCTTTAACCGAGACAAAAAATCTGCTACCTGATTATTTTTTCCTTTCACGTAATTCATATTAAAATCGTATTCGTTCAATTTGAGTTTCCAACGTATTAATTTCTGCTTTGGCTCTTTCAGTGAATCTGACCAAACTAAAGGGCGATGGTCCGTTTCAAGTTCGAAACGTCGACCAAATAAATATGGCCTAAAATTTTTCGTTGCCCAAACTATTGCAAGAAGTTCCTTTTCTATTGTACTGTAATTGATTTGATGAGAATTCGTGAGGCATATGCTATTGGGTGGTTTCCTTGAGACAAAACTGCACCTAAAGCATATTGAGAGGCATCGATAGTTAAAGTAAATGTTTTTGTGAAATCTGGGTATTTTAATACTGGTGGATTTGTGAGCAGAAGTTTTAATTTGGTAAAACATTCCAAATATGAGAAATCATTAATGTCAATTTTAGCATCTTTCTTTAGGTACAATATTTAGTCATTGGGACTGCAAGAGCGGAATAGTCTCTAATAAATTTCCTATAATATCCCGTCAAACCCAGGAAAGACCTAAGTTGTTTAACGGTTTTTGGAATAACTAAGTTTTGAATTTTTTGTAGTTTTTCTGGGTTTGCTTTTATTCCGTCACTTGTTAGAATATGATCCAGAAATTCTGTTTGATGTGTGAAGAAATTACGCTTATCTGGTTGCATCTTTAAATTATGCTCTCTTAGTTTATTAAAAATTTTACATATTGAGTCCATATGTTCCTCAATTGAAGTGCTAAATATTAACAAATCGTCTAAGTAGACAACGCAAATTATATTAATATATTCTTTTAAAACTGTATTTATCATTCGTTGGAAGGTAACTGGAGCATTTTTAAGCCCAAAAGGCATTCTCACATATTCATAGTGTCCATTATGTGTGGAAAATGCAGTTTTTGCGCGATCACTCGGTTTCACTAGAATTTGATAAAAACCTTTTGCCAAATCAATTGTTGAAAAGTAATTGGCTTTGCCTAATTTATCGAATAAATCTTCAATATTCGGGATTGGATATTTATCATTAACAGTTATATCATTCAACTTGCGATAATCTGTTACGATTCTCCATTTAGTTTGCCCGGAATTGTCTACCTTTTTGGGTACAATCCACAATGGTGCATTATAAGGAGAATCTGATGGCTGAATTATATTTTATTATTATAAAACATTTCTGCAATTTGCTTTTCCACTTCTTTTTGGTGGATTTGCGGGAACCTATATATTTGAGTAAATATGGGTTTCTCCAAAGTCAGCTTTATTTGATGTGTGACAACATCAGTAGAGGTAAGTGCATCTCCTTCTTTAAAGAATAAATCATTATATTCGTTTAATATTTTGGTCAATTCTATCTTTTCTTCTGGGTTAAGATGATTAGTTTTTATATTACTTATACAATCATTCTCGGTTGGGGACAATTGATACAAATCAAGATGAAGACTTCTGGATATAATTTCCGGATCTTGATCCTCTGTGATAAATGGTATCTTAATTTTATTCGTTATTATGAAACCATCTTGGTTATTTATTATGGAACCAGTAGGAGCTAAAACATTCTGTCCAAGAATTGCATCAAATTTTGTATTTGCCAACCTCGTTACTTTCCACTCAATATTGGATTTCATAAAATTGAATTCTGTGGGAAAATTGGTCCATAGGCCTTTTTGTATTATTTCTTCAGAATGAAGACTGGCCAATTTGATAGGATATTCAAGACTATGGTATTCAGATTCTGAGAATATATTATTACTGATTAGGGATGTATTACATCCTGTTTCTATGAGACAACGAATTGTTTTGTTTTTTATTGTTTCTGTAGGAATTATTGGAAGTTCCCTGCCTCTTGGTCCTCTTGGAATTGATACGAGGCTGATACTGTAAAATTTTCAGCTTCATTAGTGTGAACTGTGCGCATGCTTGCGTCACTAATAGGTAATGATCTATTGATACGCATACTTTGATCTAATATAGGATTCTGTTGATTCTGATTGAATTGTTGCCCTCTATGTTGGTTATGTTGGGTTTTATAATTTGAATTTCTCTGATTTTGATTAATATTTAAATTTTGTTGACTTTGGTTTGTCTGATTTGAAGTTGTTTGGTTCTGATAATTTCTGTTACTATAATTTGAATTACGAGCATCTTGATTTTTTGGGTAGTTACTGTCACGAAGTTGCTGTATTTGTCCTGAATATGCATCATACAAGGTACGGATATTACATTGACGCATTTCGATAAGAATTGTTTTGTATTCGGGAATACATGCCTTGAAACGGGACAGTGCAAAATTTTCATTGTACTGAGGATGGAATTGTGGAAATGAATCCCTTTGAGGGTCTTGTAAATATTTGGCATTCAATTTATTAAGCACACTATTTTCATATAAATTGAGTCTATATCTGTACTATATTGTACGTGATTCATTTCGTTGATCAAGGCATGGTACGGAATTGATATTCCAAAGAAATGATATAGTATTTGTTTCATTTGTTGCCATCTAGCTGAAGGGAATCTGTCTATTACGTTTTGTGGCTCTCCACGAATTTTCGTTTGTATTATTTGTTCAACATACTGTCTCTGGGCTTCTGTTGAGCAGTATGCCAAAATCTGATCTACACGATTACAAAAACTTTGTAACGAAATTCCATTTTTAGAATTTGAAAAGTTGTCTAACCTATAGTCACTGGATGAAGAAGAAGGCACTTAGAGTGACTATAGTCTGGCCATTACATGACCGGTATGGGGGCAAAAACTCCTCTTCCATAGTCCTCCGCGTGGGCGCCCGCTGGAACGGCAGTGGTCACTGACCATTGCCAACCAACGTCAAGCCGCCAGTGATGGCGATGCGATTATTTGGTTGAGGTACCCCTGTGGTGTGGGGTGTGAAAAAAAATACCACGGCCTTTCCCTTTGAGGGCCTGTCGTTGAAACCGACAATCAAAGGACAGGATGTGTATGCCAGCAACTTGCACTATCCGAAATCTTTATATGCTAACGAAACGTCAACTATGCCTCGGATAAGGACTGACTCAATGGTTACGACTTTTAGCTATCGTACAATGACAAAGATTGGATTCTGGAATGTGCGTACTCTCCTGGACAATGGATCAGAAAGTCCTCAGAACGCACGATTTCTTCAATTAGAGAGTGAATTTCTGAGGTACAAATTAAATATCTTAGGAGTTAGTGAGATAAGATGGTGGAACAGCGGAGAATTCATCTCTCCAACGGGCAGCACTGTAATGTTGTACTCCGGTAAAGCTACCGGTAGTCGCCGTGAGTCAGGTGTGGGGCTCCTTTTAACCAGAGCCGCGCGAAACTGTCTCTTATCCTGGGAACCGGTCTCTGACAGGGTCTTGACCGCCAGGTTCCAGACCAAAATGAGGAACATCTCAATAATACAATGTTATGCCCCTACTGAACCCGACAATGTCTTGGCAAAAGACTCCTTCTACGAAGAACTAAACGCCGTTCAGAGCAGAACACCTAAAGGTGACATTATAATGGTTATGGGTGATTTGAATGCGAAAGTTGGCGCTGATAACTATGGGCTCATACATGTGATGGGGAGACACGGTCTTGGTGATCGTAATGACAACGGTGAAAGATTTGTAGAGTTCTGCAACTTTCACAGTCTCTTCATCGGTGGTACTATGTTTGAGCATAAGGACCACCACAAAATCAGTTGGTCCTCTGTTGATCGGCGCAGAACACAAAATCAGATCGACCATTTTGCCATTAGTAAACGATTCAAGAGTTGCCTCCTGGACGTGCGAAACAAGAAGGGTGCCGATATTGGGATGGGAAGAGACCATTATCTTATGATCGCTAATGTTCAATTGCGTATTGCAGCCGTGCGCCGCCCCAGCGACGAAAGATCCAGGCCCCGTAAATTCAACACCGCTCGACTAAAAAATCCAGCTGTCTTACAACAATATAATGACCATCTTGCGCAAAAAGCGGCTGAGATAACTAGTCACCCAGATAGTGACATAAACGAAAACTGGGATGCCATAAAAAATGCGTACATTGATAGCGCAAATACCATCCCTGGCCCAAACCCGGATTGTCGGAATAAGCCCTGGATGTCCGACGCTTCATGGCAGCGGATTGTTGAAAGAAAGGAGCTGAAAGTTCGTTTGGCTGCAGCAGCAGACGACAATCGAAGCAGCATCGAACTCCTTTACCGTCAGAAAGCTCGTGAAGTTCAGCGTAGTGTGCGACGCGATAAAAGAGTTTATGCCAATTCTCTTTTAGCGTCAGCAGAATAAGCCGCTAGAAGTAACAACTTAAACGCCGTATACGGTGTCATCAAGGAGTTTACAGGTGGTCGTAACTCCTGCCAACATCCGGTGAAAGATAGTGATGGAAAGCTACTTATCTTGAAAGAAGATCAAATGAGGCGGTGGAAAGAACACTTGCACTAAAACGAGGAAAGGCCGCCGGACTTGACGGCATCCCTGCCGAACTTTATGAAGCAGCGCCAAGCGTAACTGCCGATTTGCTGCACCCACTTGTTGATAAAGCGTGGAATACAGAGACCTTTCCCACTGAGTGGAAGGAAGGTTTGATCATCAAACTTCCAAAGAAGGGTAGCCTCACAGACTGTAATAATTGGAGAGGCATTTGCGTGCTTCCTGCCGTTGCCAAGATAATAGCTAAAATCGTCCTGGAAAGACTAAAGGCCCACTTAGAAAGCACAATTGATGAAGAGCAGGCTGGCTTTCGATCCGGATTCTCCTGTGTCGATCACATTAACACCTTGCGAATCATCATCCGAGCAATGCGCTGAATACGATTCTCCGCTTCACTTGCTTTTCATCGATTTCATAAAGGCTTTCGATAGTGTGAGCCGGGATTCTATATGGGCGGCCTTGCGCAGGAGAGGCATCCCTGAGAAGCTTGTGGCTATTATTAAGGCAACCTATAACGGCGCGAAATGTCGCGTTCTGCATAAAGGTAAGATGTCGGGGGACTTTGAGATTCGCAGTGGAGTTCGGCAGGGGTGCATCCTCTCACCGATCCTATTCCTCATTGTGATCGGCGATGTGTTGCATGCAGCCCTATCCGGACTCGACAGAGGAATTCAATGGACTTTGACATCTTATCTACAACATCTTGACTACGCTGAATTTTAAGAATTTTCTGGCCCGAAACAATATCAAATGAAGAGCTAAGTCGGCGTACGGGTCAGATGCCAATCGACGAATTGATACGCAGGCGAAAATGACAGTGGATAGGTCACACATTGCGAAAGAGTGATAACTGCATTGCTTTGCATGCCATGAAATGGAACCCCATTTCCAACCAAGGCCGACCAAGAGGGGGTCCTCGAATCACATGGCGTCGATCTGTGGTTAAGGAGTGTCAGGTACTGGGTAAGTCTTTTGGGGAGTTGCGCCCCATTACCCAGAACAGAGTACGATGGCGCGCAGGAGTAGTTGACGCGCTATGCCCCGCTAGGGGTTAAGGCAAAGTACAATACAATAGTAGTACATGACCGGCAAAAGTCGGTTAATTTAAAAAACCGTCGGACTTTTTTATAAGGCAATGAAAGTGCTGAAGAGTTTATATAGTAGGTGTATAGGTATAAAGTTTTAAAATTGGGGAAAAAATGTTTTTCTCCAAATAATTATCAAAACTTGTCTTAATCAGAAAAATAAAATCGAGAAAAATCGCACACACACATGCACACATTTATTTTCGAACATCAGCCATGATCGAATTTCGAAATGTCAAGTGACAGCTCTCCGATTGTTTACTTGGGGATATTTTTAGTTTCCGGGTCCCGGGGTGAAAAAATCGTTTTCACTCGAATTTTTTGTCACTTATCACTCGCATTACTCTAAGACTCTCAAATTTGCAAAAAAAAAAATTTTTTTTTTAATTTTTTTTTTTTTCCTTATTTTCTTGTTCTAATGATTTATACTGAGTGTTTGGTGTGTTTAAAACTGATCAAAACGCTGTTGCACGCAGAGCGAGCGAAGCGAGCGTTCATGTACATATGTGCGATACTGAGAGTTGCGATCCCTTAAACGCGGAGCGAGCGGAGCCCACGCAAGGGAATTTGCGAATATTTAAATTTTCCATGCCTCCAATATTCCAAACACTCTGTATAAATTATGAAAAAAAAAAAAATTTAAAAAATGTTTTCTTCTCTTAAAATATCCTCAAGGTTTAACTTAAGCGGAGCCTCTGTTTGTATGGTTTGAGCTTCTACTTCTTCGGGAGTTGTCATTTTGTTATTTCGTTTTTACTTTACTCACGTCAACAGGAACTGGTTGCAAATATTAAAACTCACGTCAACAGGTACTGATTTCAAATACTGGAACTGAAACGGTTGATGATGATCGTGGGTTCCCTGACTTTTTGTTGTCGGCACTTAATCCTTGCTCTGTTGATAAGTCTGAGATCGACTCGACTCGTTGATGGAGCTAGATCCTTGCCCGGTTGTTGATAATATTTTTTTTGAGTTTGTTGTCGACTGCGCCAGTTATGGGTTTTCTCGGTCGCGAATATTTTCGAGATAACAAAAACACTTTTAGAAAAAAGAGAGAAATGAAAAATCCTATTTTTCGATTTGAATTTTTTTATTTTTGGTCTACTTCGGTTGACATTCGCTTATGAACTAACTTAACAACTATCCTTCGAAAAATCTTCTTATTCAGAAATTTTACAAATCTTCCTATATCGTGGGAAAGTATGTAATAAAATTTTATGAACGTCCACGATTTGAAATGGTCACGTAACGAAAAGTAATAAAGAATATGGATCGTCTACACAAAGTGTTGCGATCTGATGTACCAGACGATTTCAAGTGGTCAGATGGATAAAGGATAAATTATTGGTCGTATACAAAAAGTAATGCGATGCAATGTGAAACTGTTACGATGCCGTAACCTGCTTCCGTATAACTCGTAACTTAATGGCATGGGATATAAAGAGACGTTTACTAGTTCACGCATGCGTTGTTTTAATGAACTGCAAATCCACCGGGACTTATTCTATTTATGTTGTTGTTGCAGCAATACAGAAATTTAGTTTGAGTGTGTGTGTGTGTGTCATAAAATCAGCGCGTCCGACTCAGTTCGCTCCGTAGGAAACGCAGCCATTTCGATGGGGCTCTCCAAAACGATATAGATGTTAGCTGCGTTGGTCCTGCAGGGCAGTCGAAGATGTGCTCAACGTCGTGGGGAGAACTTTTACATGCCGGACAAGTGTTTTGGATGCTGTGGTCGATTCGAGATAAGTATGAGTTGAGGCACGAACACCAACCTGAACGGAGCTGTCCGAGCGTGGTCCTGGTCGCTCTAGGCAGGTTTCGTTCATCCGGTGAGATGTCTAGTGGTTGAGCGTCAAGTATCATACTTTCAACTGTTCCATGTGACCCAGTTGACGTTTCGACGGCGTAAACTGGTTTCGGAGAATGCAGTTGCCAGCATGCACCTCCTGAATATCCATGGC
The DNA here is from genome assembly GCA_964017055.1 of Chloromyia formosa. Classification (NCBI taxonomy): domain Eukaryota; kingdom Metazoa; phylum Arthropoda; class Insecta; order Diptera; family Stratiomyidae; genus Chloromyia; species Chloromyia formosa. The sequence goes on along the minus strand of OZ024814.1, from coordinate 65,312,576 downwards.
CACAAACGTCGTGGACGGGATTCGAACCCGAAACGCTGGTAGTCAAACATGAGACTGATGCCTCAACACACTGCGCTACCGGTCGCCCTGGTGGGTTCTTAACGGAGGCAAATATTATACTAGACTGCACAAGAGTGATCACTCGATAGAACTTTCGCCTCCGCCAGTAGATTTGTATGTATTGAAAAATAGTATAGGTATAGACTACACAAGAGAGATACACAAGAGAATCAATACATACAAATCTACCGACGGAGGCTAAAGTTGTATGGAGTAAGCACTCTTGTGTAGTCTATACTACTATTCGTCAATACATTCAAATCTACTGACAGAGGCGAAAGTTCTATGGAGTGATCACTCTTGTGCAGTCTATACTATTTGCCGGAGGAAACACCCCAACACCGACCTCACGTACACAACACCACAACCAAGACATGTCAGGCGAAAGAGACGTCCAGAGGTACAAAAGGGCAGCTACATATCTTCCTGTCATTTAACACCAAGGAAGACGAAGAACAATAACAACATGTAACACACTCCCACAATCAACTTCTGACCGTTGCTACAACAACAACAACGTCAGACAGAAGTAGGGAGTGGTTGACCGTATCGAATGCTTTCGATAGGTCCAGTGCCAGTTGGTCCTAGGGCTTTGGAGTTCTTGGTGTTTTTTTATGGCTTAAGCAACTTCGTTCGACGAGATTCGAAGTGTATGTTCGTTGGTATGGTTTCGAATAGTTCTGCAAATTTTACGCTTTAGCCTGTCGGGGGTCGGGATGTTCAATAAATTGTCTGTTAGATAGGCTAGCGCACTTTGCAGAATTATTAGTTGTAGTGCCACCGAATTGAATCGCCGCCGGTCCTCTCTGTCTTGTTGGGTTAGGGCTCTTACCGTGTACCATAGCTTGTCAACTCCGGTTGTTAGGCTGCAATTGCCCAATAGTAATTGTATTCCGGGGGTTTTTCGAAGCAGACCACTAATGTTTTGGTCCCTTTTCGCCCCCTCTCCGTCATCAGTGTTTTCCAGATGTTGACTGATAATTGTCGACCTCTCTCTTCATCACTGAGTCCCGTGTTATTGCTAGTATTTCTTTAACCCTGAGTTCACTCATGGCTTCCACACTTATCATGTGCTTGCCTGTGATCTTCAACCTCGTGCTAGCCAGTGCTGGACATTCGCAAACAATGCGTGCTGCCGTCTCAGGCTCCTCCAGACATAGCTTGCAAACATCTTCTCCCTCGACTTTTATCTTGGCCAGATGGGCCTTAAAACTACCATGCCCTGTAACCAAGGCAGTTATCCAGCCTGCCATCTTCGTTGATGCATGGAATCCATCCACTTCCTGATCTTCGCTCTAATCATGCCATTCCCCAGAGCAGCTCTGGGTTCTGGTCCAATGAATGAAAGTCACCGCAGATCCCTGTTTTGCTAGGGCATCCGCCGCCTTATTTCCTGTTGGTTGTACATATGTGTCCTTTTACCCACATCAGTGTAACCCATCTAGCGTTCGCTTTGTGGTTTTCTGCATGGCTTTTGCCCACCATACCACTGATGCATAGGCTAGAATGGGTCTTACCATCATTGTGTAAATCCAATGTGCCGCTTTAGGTGAAATTCCCCACCTACGAGCACACACTCTCTTACATTGATGCAAAATCTTTTTCGCTTTTGGGTTCTTTTCATAAACGTGAACATTCCAGGTTAGTTTTGCATCTAAGGTAACCGCTAGATGCTTCACTTCCTTGGACAGCTTAATTTGCGAGCCAAAAAGCCGTAAGGGAGTTATCTCAGTCTTTCTTCTTACGAGTAAAAATCATAGTGCTTGATTTACTAGCCTTTATGGTTAGCTCTTGCTCATCACACCACTCTTCGGTTACTTTGAGAGCCTGTCCCATGAAACCTAGAATTGTGTCCATCCACTTCACATCCCATCCAGTCCAGCTTCCAGAGAAGACTCTACGGTGATGTTCCACAGTAGAGGCGAAAGAACACATCCTTGTGGGCATCCTCGGACTACCTTACCCCGTATTCTGGCACATCCAGTGCTAAGATTTATTGCTCTGCTTAAGCATAGAGTCGATCCACTTAATTATAATATAATAGAATCAACCCCCTGCTCAGTCAGGGCGTTTCTTAGGTTGGTAAAGGAGATTTTATCAAAAGCACCCTCTATGTCCATAAAAGTAGACATAGCGATCCGCCGTTATTAATCTCTCTCTCTCTCTCTCTGTAACTCTAACAAGTTCGTGTAGAGCGGTTTCCGTAGATCTGCCTACTCTATAAGCATATTGGCACCTACTCAGAGACCTACCTATATATATATATTAGCGTTGTATACTCCAGGTAGTCCGCCAACACCTTTTCCATTCCAACAGGACCGAAGGACTTAGCCTGTGTATAGTCCTTTTTTCCCGGTTTAGACAGGAAGACCACCCTCCATGTCTTCGGGATGAAGCCTGTTGAACGACAGGCGACGAAAATGTTCCGAATCCTATCTAGTAAAGCGCTAATGCCCCACTGTAATAGTGCTGGAAATATTCCAACCGTTTTAAATGGTGCAAAATAGTTAATAGCACTTTTGACACCATTTGGAGTTATCATCCTCTCAGCTTCTTGTTGTCCCCCCCACCAGCCCCTTTGTTAGTTTAGGCCCATGGTTGGTTTGACTTGAAACTTCCAGGAAAATGTACCTCCATCAGCGACTGTAACGTTTCTTCCACTGTTTCTGTCATAGGCCACGTTTAGACCGTGGAACTAAAAGGCGATTTAACTAAATCGTTTTAGTGTTAGTGCTTGCTGGTGAAGTGTTTATACCGACCATACGGAGAGGTACTTCTTCTTCTTTCTCCGTTGACATCACAGATAAATTTTATAGATATAAATTTTACGACAGAAAAATACTTTTTCTTGCCCGTGATCACGCATTGCTTTTCTGAAATTGTAAACAAAACAAACGCCGAACAAAAAAAAACGACAACAGACCAACAGACAACCACCGCGTCAACATTAGCGATGACAGCGACAGTCCCAATTTTTTTAGTCCAGTTCCGCATCGCAAGTGGTGATCAGCCAAGTCCAAAACTAACTAAATCGATACATTTATATCGTCGAGAGTTAGATCGATTTAGTTAGATCTCGAAGATAGTCCCGGGGTCTAAACGTAGTGATAGTACCATCACCTTTGCGTATCAGCCCCATTTTCGAAGCAGTTTCTTTCGATATCATTTTCTGTAATCGGCACGTAACTTCCGACGTATCTTTCATGCTCCACGTATTTCGTTTCCGAAGACGGAAGCTTCTTTTGAGCTCTCTTTTTATACCCTAGACTTTTAGTATAGGGTATATTGTTTTTGTCACGACGGAAATATGTAACACCTTAAAGGAGGCTCCGGAGGTATAGCAATGTATATATATAAATGGTCAGGATCACCTCCTGATTCGATTAGCCATGTCTGTCTGTCTGTCTATCTGTCTGTCCGTTTGTCTGTCTGTCCGTTCGCACGATAACTTTCGATAGAATAAAGCTAGAGACTTGAAATTTTGGTCAAATGTTGGAAGTATAATCTACTTGGTTGGTATTGAAAATGTGCATGATCAGGCCAAGAAAACGCCTACCTCTCCTATATATGTAAAATAATTAAATGTATCTTTAACTCCCGATTAAATAAACATGAAAAGCTCTAGCTTTGGTAGATTGCTCGTGAGGATAATCTTCTACTCCCCTGGAAAAATAAAATCGATCAGTTTAAAACGAACGGTAATTTTCTTACAAAGAGCCCCGTACTACCCTACTTTTCGGGTTTTTTGTCTATAACTCTTGAACTAATTGACGTAGACACCTGATTTTCGGCATGTAACCCTGGGGTAAGAAGATGCTTAAGTTCTAATAAGTTGGGCATAATCGGATCAAAGGAACGCCTACCTCCCCTACAAATTTCAAAATATTAAATATTCTTTTAATTACGATAACTTTCGATAAAATGACACTAGCGGGTTGAAAATTTGACAAAATGTTGTTAGTAAGATCTTCTTGGTATTGAAAATGAGTAAGATCCGACCCAAGCAACCCCTACCTCCCCTACAAATGCAACTTCAAATAAGCGATAACTTTTGACAGAATCAAGCCAGCGACTTGAAGTTTTGGTCAAATGTTTGAAGTGAGATCAGGTTAGTTGGTATTTAAGATGGGTTAGATCCGACTTAAGGAACCCCTAACTCCCCTAAAAATGAACTTAAAATAAGCGATAACTTACGACAAAATAATGCATTTTGGTGTTTATTCGGAGTACACGTGATCTGAACTGACCACTCTGCGCCTTCCGGCGCATCATTGTCCGTCCCTACAACGCCTCCCTTCTCCCCTGGAGCTCCTTCCTCAGACGCTAGCCTCTCCAACCCTTGCGAGTCGTCGCTGTCCATCTCCTTGGAATTCCTCCAGCCGATCTTTCTAAGAATGTCTTCATTGAAATCCATATGCGAATGCCAGCATATTGCTTCCCGCTACTCTCCGCCTCTATAGGAACATCGTGGCGATCCGGCCGTCCTTTCCTCTCCTTGTGCCACGAAGCAGACTCCTTCGCGACCTTCCGAAAGTTCCGTAGGCGCTCATGCCATTCTGAACCTACAACCCTTGATGCAAAACAATCAAGGTTTCTCCCCTAGCCAGATCGCTACTCTGTAGACCACGGTTCACCAGTGTAATGGACAGGTGTTGTGGACACCTAAGTGTCCATGGGGACGGAGTGAAGATTGGCCGAATTAACCGTGAAAGTCCGGCGACGCCATCTAGCGAAAACTACTCAACGGGATAGGCGGCGGCACGAGCTTGCTGTAGCTCAGTGACGGAAGATGTGGGCGGGGTTTTTGCCCTCTCGCTGCCCCGTACCATTAACATTCCAAAAATCTCGTGCCTGAGGATAAACAGCACACACAAGAACGGCAAGTGAAAGTCGACCCCTCTAAAAAAAATAGCACGTCCCGGCGATGGTGTGCCGATGTGACGGCTATGATAGTGGATTCTCGAGTCGGTCTCCCTCTTGAAAGGTCAAGACCCTCGATTCAGCACAGCATCGGCTAAAATTTCTCGCGAATCGAGTTCCATGCAACGGAATTCTCCATTTGCATAAAACTCGACTTGGATGTCGGAGCGGGAACGAATATCGCTACCCGCTTGTCAATCATATCACAAAACGAGGTCGATGACATCCGATCAAACCGTACATTTTAAAAGAAGAGAAGAAGAAGACTACCTCTTGATATACTCAGTTGCCCTAACCCCTTGTGGGGCATAGCGCATCAACTGTTCCATGTGGCCCAGTTGACGTTTCGTTTGCATAAACTAGTTTCGGAGAATGCAGTTGCCAGCATGCACCTCTTGATATGCCTGGCAAGGAATACACCAAGGCTTTTGCCTGTCATGTCTGCCAATTCATAACAGGAAGTCCCTACCTTTCTGACGACCTTATCTTGTAGTGATGTGCGGTCGAGTTTCGCGTTGTAATGCGCCGCGGCTTTACTTTGGCCGAAGTTTTTCCGTAGCACTATTTCTTCGGGCATCTAGGAAGGCGGGAGCGTCCCGCCCGCCAAAGAAAAACGAAAAAATCGAAAAAAAAAAAAATACGGAAAAGTTACCAAGATTATGTTTACGCGACACAACAAGTACGGGTTTTCGGACCTCTGTAGTGCGGATGAAGGTGATTTTGGGGGCTCAAATTTAGTATGACCACTTTCTCCGGTCGTCTTTCGAAGTGTTGCAAATTTAATGTCGATATGACGAAAAGCAACCGAGATATGATAGTTTAAAAATCGCTATCTTTCAAATTATTTTTGTTCTCGTTGATCTCGTTGTTCTTTGACAGGGCTACAGCCTCGTAGGAAGCGTATCGAGGTCTGGTTTCTTTTCTCATGGATCGACTGTGTCCCAAGGGTGTGCATAGGCTTTCATTTGCTCTGATCCGTGCAGTAGATAAAAAGATACATCCAAAAATGTGAAAAAAATATAGAGTTTCTCGCTTTGTCGAAGTCTTTTTTAATGATTTCAATGAAAAAAAAAATTTTCAGGTATTAACCGTGGTCCGTGGTTCAACTAAATTTGGTACATAGCTTGCTTTGGTTATTAAGTACAAAACGGTTAGATTTTGGTGCTGCTGGAGATGTGCGTCAGGAGAAAAGGACTCTATTATTATGAAATGAAACCAAAGCTGGTAGGTAAGGGTGTATCTCCCAAAAACAACTCTCTTGTAAAAAATTCCCCGCCAAGAAAAACCTCTCAACCGCAAAAAGGATTGATATGATTACAATACCGCCAAAGTAATCATAGCTTCGCGCCTCACGCTAGGGTTGGCATATTGAACGCTGATTGAATTAGTTAATTTCTTTCAACGCTGATTGGCAGGGAGCTTCGTAGCCTAAAGACTCACCGCCGATCGGATTTAATGACAAAATGACAGTGATAATGACAACGATGTCGATCTGATAAAATTATGGATAAGTAGTTGCGTGCGGATCATCCTGTAAGCTCTTATGCCAAGTATTATTGGCTTCTCGCCCGGATCTCGTTATAAAGCTCCCGCTTTACAAAAGACTAAAAATGCACTTCAGGCCAGAAGTGATTAATAGACTATTTTCTACTGCGTTCTTCTTCAGATTGTTCAACTTATTTTGTTTAATGGAAGCTCCCCGCCAAACAGCGTTGAAAGAAATTAACTTATTCAATCAGCGTTCAATATGCCAACCCTAGAGCGAAGCGCGAAGCTACGAGTACTTTGGCGGTATTGTATTCATATCAATCCTTTTTGCGGCTGAAGAGTTTTTCTTGGCGGAGATTTTTTTACAACAGGGTTGTTTTTGGGAGATCTAGGGACGCGGGAGTGTCCCGCCCAGCCAAAGAAAAACGAAAAAATTAAAAAAAAATAATAATAATAATTTGGTATGGTCATTGTCTCCGGTCATCTTACGAAGTGCTGCAAATTTGATTCCGATACAAGAAAAAACACCCGAGATATGATAATTTGAAAATGGCTATTTTTCAAATTTTTCTTGTTCTCGTTGTTCTTTGACACGGCTACAGCCTCGTAGGGAGTGTATCGAGGTCTGCTTTCTTTTCTCACGGATTGCCTGTGTCCCAAGGGTGTGCATACGCTATCATTTGCTCTGATCCGTGCAGTAGATAAAAAGATACATCAAAAAATGTGAAATTTTAGTCTTTTTGATAATTTGAATGCGACACAGGAAATCACTCGCAGAGATCGCATGCCGACAGGGAGAGACGCAAACACTTTATGTGAGTAGTGACGACGACGGATGCAAAAGTCCGTGCGCTCGTCGGGTGAGGAGAACCATACGAGGTAATGGCTGTGGGCGTGGCTTGTGGCAAGTGCATGAATGAAAAGTGTGTGATGAAAAAATTGAAACTGAATTTTCTGGCTGCATCTTAGGATGTCCGGAAAGAAAAAAAACATGCTGTGTGGTATATGATTTAGGTAGTTTCATTTATGGCATATGAGAAATGAATTATGATGTAAGATGATTTTTTCCAATGTGTGGAAGATAGGAAGCGATGTTTAGGCAAGATGGGTATCACATGACTGGAGGTGATGAGGCGAATGCAGTAGACTGTTAAAGGTATTTTGAGTCCTTTGGGCAGGAGAAAGGGTGTTCTTGGCAAGGAAGGGATTTATAGGCAAGATGAGTATTATACGATTGGGGGTGATGAGGCGAAACTAAACTACTGTTAAAGGTACTTTGAGTCCTTTGAACTAGAAAAATGATATTCTTGGCAAGAAAAATATTTACCCCAAATGGGTAACCAGAGTCCGGCACGTAAGTCCCCTTTTTATCGAAGACTACCGCATTCAGTAGGAATCAAACCGGAGCCCAATATATAGAAGGCGAACGTGCTAACCGTTGCGCCATCTGTATTACTACTACTACTATGCAAAAAGATATGATATCTCCCAAAAACAACTCTGTTGTAAAAAATTCCCCGCCAAGAAAAACCTCTCAACCGCAAAAAGGATTGATATGAATACAATACCGCCAAAGTACTCGTAGCTTCGCGCCCCACTCTAGGGTTGGCATATTGAACGCTGATTGAATTAGTAAATTTCTTTCAAAGCTGATTGGCGGGGAGCTTCATAGACAAAATGACAGTGATAATGACAACGATGTCGTTCTGATTAAATGATGGTTATGTAGTTGCGTGCGGATCATGCTGTAGGCTCTTATGCCAAGTATTATTGGCTTCTCGCCCGGATCTCGTTATAAAGCTTCAGCCTTACAAAAGACTAAAAATGCACTTCAGGGCAGAAGTGATTAATAGACCATTTTCTACCCCGTTTTTCTTCAAATTGTTCAACTTATTTTGTTTAATGGAAGCTACCCGCCAATCGGCTTTGAAAGAAATTTACTAATTCAATCAGCGTTCAGCCAACCCTAGAGTGGGGCGCGAAGCTACGAGTACTTTGGCGCAGCCACCACCTAAATAGCCTTAGGCGGCTATTACGCTAGAAAAGTTCTTTAAAAATGTCTTTTTTAAAAGATATTTGAAAAATAACTTTTACAGTGTAATAGCCGCCTTATCTTGATATATATAAAAACGTTTGTGCATATGTTGCTGCTTTTATAACTCATGAACCAATAAAGCTATCCAAATCATATTCACACCATATGTTCGTTTGGTCCTCCGATGTGCCCCTTGTTACTGTTTCTTGGATAGCCAGCAAGCATCGATTGAGATTACTCAAAGGAGACGCAGCTTTCCCAAACTACAAATTTTATTTATATGTATATATATATTTCGGGAGCGACTTACCCCCTTCTTCAGTACAAAAGCTACTAAATATAATGGCAAGATACAGGTCATAATATACGTTACTAATTACTTACTTTTAAGGACAGGTAGATCAGACCAGAAACTCATTTTATTGCATCACCTATCGGTTTATGGCGCTTCTCTACCTGCTCTTTTACGATTCTTCGCAATTAATCTAACTAATTTTGAAGGGCAGTTTCCTTGGTCCGTATTCAATATTCGCGTCGTGTCTTCTCGAATGATCTCCAAGCTCTCCCAGGGATCTAACGTATTCGTCCGGTTCGTATATCGCAATAGTTCTAGGTTCTCGCGCTGAACAGTGTGTCCTTCTTCGATGATATGGGCCGCTACTGATGATCGTACTGATGAATTCGCTTTCCGGATGCTGTTAACGGCTTCTCTGATGTGTTCGTTGAATCGCGTCGTTACTAACCGCTTCGTCTGTCCTATATAAACTTTGTCGCAATCGCTACACGTTATCCGATATATGCCGCTTTTCTCCTCGAGTTTTAGTGGGTCCTTCACGCTGCCTAGTATATTCCTCAGGGTGGTGTTTCTGCTCGATCCGACTACCTGTAAATTAAAATGCTTTAATAAGTTTTTAATTTTAGGAAACAAGTGGGAGTTAGGGATACTTATACGCCTTGGAATGTTTTCCATGGGCTGCGTAAACAGCGTTGTATACTTTAACCTGTCATGTTGTCGGGTTTTCCTCCTGATCAGTTTCTCGATGTCATAAGAATCGTATCCATTTTTGATAGCGGTGTCAACAATGAATTCGCGTTCCTTGTTGAATCCGTCTATCGTCAAAGGGTACGTGATCAATCGGTGTACCATACAATTATAGGCCGCCATTTTCTGTGCAAACGTGTGATTCGAGGTGGATGGTATCGTCCGTTGCGTTGTGGTTGGCTTACGGTAGATCTCGAACTCCAATTCGCCGTTGTTTTTCGTGATGATAAGGTCCAAGAATGGGATGGCCCCATCTTTTTCCATCTCGATGGTAAACTCGATTCTGTGATGAATCTTATTTATCACGGAGAGGACTCGGTCGATATCATCCCTTCTAACAACCGCGAATATGTCGTCCACATACCTAAACCAAACTTTAGGCATTACTCCCTTAGCTTCAATCTCCTCCTCAATCGACGCCATGAACCGCTCCGTGAGCAGCGGTGAGAGAGGGTTTCCCATCGCTACCCCAGAAGTAGTTTTGTAGAACTTAACTCGAGATCTACCGTAAGCCAACCACAACGCAACGGACGATACCATCCACCTCGAATCACACGTTTGCACAGAAAATGGCGGCCTATAATTGTATGGTACACCGATTGATCACGTACCCTTTGACGATAGACGGATTCAACAAGGAACGCGAATTCATTGTTGACACCGCTATCAAAAATGGATACGATTCTTATGACATCGAGAAACTGATCAGGAGGAAAACCCGACAACATGACAGGTTAAAGTATACAACGCTGTTTACGCAGCCCATGGAAAACATTCCAAGGCGTATAAGTATCCCTAACTCCCACTTGTTTCCTAAAATTAAAAACTTATTAAAGCATTTTAATTTACAGGTAGTCGGATCGAGCAGAAACACCACCCTGAGGAATATACTAGGCAGCGTGAAGGACCCACTAAAACTCGAGGAGAAAAGCGGCATATATCGGATAACGTGTAGCGATTGCGACAAAGTTTATATAGGACAGACGAAGCGGTTAGTAACGACGCGATTCAACGAACACATCAGAGAAGCCGTTAACAGCATCCGGAAAGCGAATTCATCAGTACGATCATCAGTAGCGGCCCATATCATCGAAGAAGGACACACTGTTCAGCGCGAGAACCTAGAACTATTGCGATATACGAACCGGACGAATACGTTAGATCCCTGGGAGAGCTTGGAGATCATTCGAGAAGACACGACGCGAATATTGAATACGGACCAAGGAAACTGCCCTTCAAAATTAGTTAGATTAATTGCGAAGAATCGTAAAAGAGCAGGTAGAGAAGCGCCATAAACCGATAGATGATGCAATAAAATGAGTTTCTGGTCTGATCTACCTGTCCTTAAAAGTAAGTAATTAGTAACGTATATTATGACCTGTATCTTGCCATTATATTTAGTAGCTTTTGTACTGAAGAAGGGGGTAAGTCGCTCCCGAAATATATATATACATATAAATAAAATTTGTAGTTTGGGAAAGCTGCGTCTCCTTTGATTTAGTTGACAACTACAAACGTCGGACGACACCTAACATATTGAGATTACTCTCGTGTAATCTGTCAGTTCCCTGTGATTTTTGCGGCAGGCATCCTCGAAAGTCTTCAGCAAATTTATTTTGATACTTATGCCACAATTCCGCTTCATCCAAAATACCACAAAATACCAGTAATATGATAAACAAACGACGCAAGCGATGTGAACTATCGCTGACGCATGCTTCGGCCAATGCGTCATCCCAATGCTGATCACCATCTAGCAAGTGACGTGCCCCGCAAGCAGCCTGATTAGTATCGTATTAAAAATAATCAACCTTTCGCAAATCAGCAAAAGTAGTAGAACCCCGTACTGTATGAAGTAGTAACCGTAAGTAATAGCATTCGAAGTTGTTCGGATATACTGTGTAAACTCTTTCCAGGACGTGTTCTTTGAGAATGCCAGGTCCGCCATCTACAGCTAATCCACGTTTTCTACGATTGAAAACTCCTTGCTGTTTGTTATACGTATAGTATGACGGAAATTCTTCGTATAACAGGGTTTTTGTGAAATCGTCAACCAAATTCGAAAGAAAGCAGAACTTATATAGCGGCCAAGAAACTCTCTCTCTCTCTTAATACATTACGCCCACACCAACTTCAGGCGGGGAACAAATTAATGGGGAGTATGCAGCGGAAGTCAACTATAGTTCAGCGCAGTGGGCTGAAATATTGCGAATTGGTTTATGGAGTATGACAACAGAACAACGTTTGATATTCGATCATGTATGTCATAGCGTAGACGGTGATTTGTGGGAAATCTTATTTTTAGGTGCACCAGGTGTGACGGGGAAAACATTTCCTATACGTATTCAAAACTAAATAGCAATTGCTGTCGCCTCAATAGCCGCTACATTGTTACCAGTAGGCAAAACTGCCCATACTATGTTCGAAATCCCGATTTACTTGGGCCATATGGAGAACCCAGTGTGTAGCGTTTCCAGGAACAGTTAACACAAAGCCAGGGTTCTGCGCGATTGTTTCTTGACGAGTGCACTATGGCGAATCGGAAAGCGGTTGAATCAGTAGATAGAACCTTACTTGACATCAAACAAAACGACCGGTCTATGGGCGGTATTACATTTCAATTCTATGGCGACTTTAGGCAGTAAAGGGATGAGAGCTGATGAAATTACGGCATGTCTAAAAAGCTCACATCTATGGCGCATTGTCATACCCATGCAAGTTATCACGATACCTTATCTCTTGCTGTATACCCCCGAGATCATCGTTTCCTTATTCTCTCTTAACTCATATGTAATATTCGTGTAAGGAGACTCCCATGAAAACCAATATTGAGATGAATATAACAAGTACCGCTTAAATATCAAGTACCGCTTAATGTCTAACATTGCATTCTAATCATAAGTCGAGCAGTTGTTCATTTGGTCTCAACGCGCGACCACCTATAATTTGTCAACTCATCAATTTCAATTGTACTGTAATTATACAAATAATAAACTATAATACAATACATTCAATAAATGAAAGTCATTAACTGGCGCCCGAGCAAAATAAAAACTTGTGGATAGCAATCTGGAATTGGATAGTGATCTAACCCGTACGGCAGTAGGCCCAACTAAAAACTACAAAGATAACCACAAACGGTTGGCGACCGAAAAGGAATTCACGGACGATCCAGTATCCTGCCCAAAAAGGACCACACCGATTGCTTACACTCGTATAAGCAAACACAAAGTCCTCCTATTCCATTTGCAGAGAAGCAAGTATTGACCACAGTGTTTTAACACGCAACATTGGAGACCGCGTGTATAACCCAATTTTCAGTTCGATTGAATCTGTGGGTATCTTCAATTTCAAATAATCGGCATAAAACCATAATATAGTACAGTTTTCATGATCTACTATATTGCCAATTTAAAAGTTTATTACATTTATTTTTCACGTTAGATTAACAAGTTCTATTCAGTGCTTTAGATTTTACCGTATACGTATTTATCTCACTTTGTAAACTGGTATTTCATTGGAGTCTTATCGCGATATCAAAACCTTTAGTTAAACGATTTCTAATTACGTCCGTGTTTTGTGACTTTTCATACATATAGGGAAATGGATGAAATCAAAGAAGTGCTCGTACAACTGCCCGGGCAGTGAATGTTCAAATCGAACAAATAAAGAAAATTGAATTGAGGTTAGGAGTATTAGAAAGTAAACCCGCGATTATTGCTCCAGGAGCACAAAGCTACCAATCAGCTCTTACAGTGGAAGATTTTGATTGCCCGACTCCGTACGGGATCTTCAGGTCTTCGAAGGAAATCCATCTCAATACACTTCATGGGTCTATAGTGTTGAAGCCGTTTTGGATGATTACAGAATCGTTCAAGACAAACCGATTTACAGATCCATTTTGCGTCACATAAGATAAAAAATAAGAGGGCCAGCAGACGCTGCGCTTATTTCATACAATATTTTTGAAGAAGAGTGGGTTACTATTAAGCAGTGTTTAGCGTTACATTATGCCGATAAACGCGACATTAAAACTTTGAAACATCAGCTCCACACAATGGCGCAACAACACTTATCTGTGCACAAATTCTATTCTGAAGTTAATAATCAGTTGTCCTTGATATTAAACAAAATTAAAACTGAAGAATATTCGCAAGAAACTATTTCAGTTTTAACTGATAATTATCGGAACAGAGCGTTAGATGTATTTGTGAGAGGCCTGAACGGAGATCTATCCCTGATGGTTATGATCCATAAACCGTCAACGTTACCCGAAGCTTACGCCTCTTGTATAGACTCCACAACTCTTATCTAACAAATCGCTGAATCAAACCAGGTTCAATAATAATCCGCATTTTAAATATACTTCAGCAAATAAGTCCGCATTAAATAATAATTCAAATCCTTTAGCAATGAACTCATATGTTCCCAATCATCGGGATGACTGTAACAAATCTCATCGACATTCCCAACAAGAAGAAGCGGTTCCCATGCAAATAGACAAATCCATGCAATCGCGTCAACCGCCCCAACATGGGCAGGCCATTCCAATGGATTTGGATAAATCCATGCAATCGCGACAAATAGGCTTCAGTAGCAGATCAATGAATGTTGGCAGAAATAAACACACTACAATCCTTCACAAATCCACAGCCAGTCTTAACGATTGTTTAATCTCGAAGTTGATAATCAAAATAATATTTCTCAATATAATTATGACAATTATCTAGAAGAATCTCCGTCGAACGATGAGGAATCGAGCGATGAAGTTTCCATGGTAAATTTTTTAACAAATGCCTCTCTAGTGTTCCCTACATAGAGTATTTAACTAGACAAGGCCAAGTGTTCAAAATCCTTATAGATACAGGGGCAAATAAGAACTTTATTTCCCCTAAACTATCATATAATTTTAAATCTCTTGTGAAACCATTTACGATCCAATCTGCTGCCGGTAATATCCTCATAAAAGAAAAAGTAAGTAGGCCTTTCTTTAAAAGTGTTGGCAACGATACAATTCTAGACTTTTTTGTGCTGCCAAGATTAAAATCTTTTGATGGTATTATTGGAGACGATACGTTTAAGCGGCTGGAAGCCGTGATAGATAGGAAAGCAAATGTATTAACGACTAGTCCCAACATTTTGTAATATCGCAAATTATTCAAAGTGAATATGCTGCCACCTAACAAAAATTTCAGCAATAGATGCCGCCTTATTGGAACGAAATTGAACGGACCCACTGAGCAACCGACGTCATCGCGGGGGCTTTTGAAAGGGCATTTTTTGGCGCGCATCTCCGAAGGTGCGGAGATCTGACCGCCGGGGATGGGAGAGTTTTTCGTTTCGGGAAGGCAGTCGTTGAAGAGTTGGCGTGCATGTGGGTAGTCCGCTCGGTAGTACTTTGATTTTTTTTGCCCGTTTTGGAGCCGGCGAATTTTTCGTTTTTTTTTTATTTTGAATCGCGTCGCGTCCGGGAAACCAAAAACAAAAAAGGGAAAATCCGTGATTCGCCTTAGGATCCGGTGGAAATGTATTTTTCTGTGAATGGCGGAAAAATACAAAATTGAAAATTGATTCCGTGGCATTGAGTGTCGAGGAGTGTTCGCATTCGTATCGCGTTCGGTCCGTGAATTTTTATGGGAACTTTTGTTCGCTTGTTTGCAAAGTCCCGGAAAACAGAGATTGCGAAAAACGGTTACTGTGGGAGTGGTTGAGGGATCCTGGTGGTCCGCTGTCCGTTCCGTTGGGAGAAAAGTGCCATTGTGTGGAGGGCTCCGCCACCAGCGCAGGAGCCCCCAGGTAAGTGGGCCCCTGAACTAACACCAAAGCAAAGGCGACGAGCAGAACAATCATGAAAGGTTCTCCGTACTAATAGTAGCTATCCCACTTTCTCTAATAAGACGCTGTGGTGCGAGATAACGTGTTAAGAGTGTTTTGATGAGAGATGAAGTTATAAAGTCAGTCTCAAAGTAGAAATCATCAATACTTGTACACTCGTATTGCAGGATTCGGGGTTATGCTAAAGCAACGTGATATTCTCGTGTTTTCTTATTATCATTTTGAGTTTTCTACTCGGAACTGTTCACAGTTCCAAAGCAAAGTCATTTTTCCAATTGTACTATATACTTTCGGGTAAATTATCCCATATATGCAGATCGAAAAAAAAATAAGGTTTCTTTTTATTCCATTTTTCTCGATAACTCTCATAATTCATTTTTGTTCGGATGTATCATTTTATTGGTCTCTATTTTGTTGTGACGATTCAATTGAAAATTTGAATTCACAGAAAATTTATTATAAATACATTCAATTTGTATCATTTTCTGCTGGTCCTAGGAATTGTCTTATGGGGGATTTAAATGAAAAAGGGGGGAATTGTTGACCTCTGACAAATTTGCCCACTTAACGTCGGTATTGGAAGCCCAGATGTATGCGAGTTGAAGCTAAATGTTTTCTACTAGGAAAAGAATTCTATTTAGTTGTGAATCTCATAATGAGAAATGTTTTTTTTAGAGTGCTATTACAACTCGATGTATAGTACTTCAGTATAGAATACGTTTCTTTCTCGCTTTATTAGTTGAATACATGAAAAAAAAGGATAAAATCGAAAAAAAAAACTTAAGAAAGATACACTATATCGTAAATAGGAATAACTTGAATTTTGCCGAATAACGAATAGTTTTGAATAAAAAAAAAAAAATATATATATATACATGCGCTTATCTGTCTGAATTATTTGGTACGCGCCATGTTAAGCAAAAAAAAAATGCAGGGCTAAGTAGAGCCTTTTCTTCCTTCCCTCCCTCCTCTCGGCGTCTCATGGTTTGATTTCTTTAGTTGGGAGATTTCTCACAATGTTGCGCCATGAAATCTCACGGCCGGGAGGGTTGTGAGCGCAGGGCCCATGTCATCTGGGGCCCATATATGAGCCGAACACTATCTTAGGCTCACGCAACCTGGGGGGAAAAGGAATCTGTCCTGACTGGACGGTTTCTTTTTGTGTGTATCCGGCCTTCGTGCCTTATTTGAGTAGTTTGACTGATGCAGTCCTTTGTCCCTGCACGGGATTTTGCTGTTGTTTGATGGGAGTTTGCCGTTCTGACGTGCACCTTAATTTTCAGTTTATATATATTTTTGAATTTCTTTGCCTTTGTCTCTTTTTTTTTGTAACGGGCCTGATGTGCGATACTTGTTTTGTACGCTGATGACGGAGGCCAACAGCTGCGTAACTCACCCCGCAACTCCCGATAACTGAGCTGGTCTGCCAGCGCACATCACCTGCAGCATGTTGGAGAGGTTTTTTTCACCTTTGGTGCCTTTTGGCCTTCACGGCCAACCAGTACTCCTCGTCCTCCGGCAGTCATCACTACAATTTCTATCCCGCTCAAATCGAAATTATCACATCAAGTAAATACTATCCGCATCCAATGCGATCATCTAAATAGTGAAATTATAGATAAATTACAAGCAATTCTTGAAAAATTTCGACATGTGTTTGCTCCCATTTCAGATAGAGATAGCGAAATGATTGAGACCAATATTAGGGCTGAGATCAAAACAACTACAGCCGATCCAATTTATTCAAAGTCATATCCTTATCCATTGCATTTAAGGGATGAAGTGCAATCTCGAATTTCTGAAATGCTTCGAGATGGAATTATACGTCCTTCACGAAGTCCATACTATTCGCCACTCTGGGTTGTGAATAAAAAGCCGAAATCATCAAGCCAGAAACAATATAGACTAGTTGTTGACTTCAAAAGGTTGAATGCAGTGACCATTCCAGATACATATCCAATTTCCGAGTTTCGGTTAGTCGACGTATTTCACTACCATCGACTTAACTTCGGGATTCCATCAAATTCCAATGAAAGAAAACGATATACCGAAAACTGCATTCTCTACGGTGAACGGAAAGTATGAATTTACCAGACTTCCCTTTGGTCTTAGGAATGGCCCTGCAATATTTCAAAGAATGATTGACGACGTTCTTAAACCGTATATTGGGAAAATATGCTATGTCTATGATGACATTATCGTCCTCGGTAAAACCGAAGAGGATCATCTACCCAATATAGAGACTATATTAGCAACTTTGACATCAGCGAATTTGAAAATTAACTTGGAAAAAAAAACTACATTTATGAAGTCTCAAGTCGAGTTTCTAGGCTATATTATATCCAAAGATGGCATAATGCCAGATCCCAACAAAATGACGGCCATTAGGGAGATCAAGCCTCCACAAAATGTAAAAGACTTGAAAGCTTTTCTAGGATTGACTTCATACTATCGACGATTTGTGCATGATTTTGCAAAAGTTGCAAAACCGTTAACCCAACTGACTCGTGGAGCAAATTCCCAGATTAAGGCCAACCAATCTAAAAAGAAAGAGGTAAAGCTTGGACCAGTTGAAATGGATTCTTTCAATAATCTGAAACAATTACTATATCCTCTGAAGTTCTAGCTTTTCCTGATTTTGATAGGCCCTTTACACTTACGATAGATGCGTCTAATTACGCGATTGGAGCAGTCTTGTCTCAGGGTGAGGTCGGAAAAGACAGACCAATTGCCTATGCTTCTAGATGCCTGAACACAACAGAAGAAAATTACTCGATGGGAGAAAATGAAATGTTAGCTATAGTGTGGGCCTTGGATAAATTCCGTACATATCTTTATGGTTCAAAAAAGATCAGGATATTAACTGACCATCAACCGCTCACATTCGCTTTGAGCAACCGGAACTTCAATTCTAAACTCAAAAGATGGAAAGCGCGAATAGAAGAATATAATTATGAATTAGTCTATAAACCAGGCAAATCTAACGTAGTCGCAGATGCGCTTTCTCGATTACCCTCATTTTCAGAAGCTAACGTCTTAACCAGCGACATAGGTACAGTCCATAGTGCTAATGAATATAACAGTGAGTGTATACCATCCTGTGAGTCGCCTATTAATGTTTTCAGGCGCCAACTCATAATATCGGAAAGTAAACAACAACCACATGTTTTAAAAATCCATGAAGAGCCACACCCTTCGTACCACAGGTACTATATTAAGCTTAGGGAAATAAATAGTAGTAATTTGCGAAAGATTCTCAGCGAAAATCTCGATCCAAACATCATAAACGGTATTAAGATCCCCGAAAAATATACACAACCGCTTCAATCAGTCTATAGGCAATTTTTCTCGAAATTCAAATTACGTATTACACAACTTTTAGTTAAGGATATTTCTGACAATGAACAAAAAGCGCGTATAATACAGGATGAGCACAAAAGAGCACACCGAAATAACCGGGAAATCAAACCAGGCCGAAGCTTCGCTTCGGCCCGGAGTCCGAAGCGTATATACCCTAGACTTGTACAGACCTAGTGGTGATGCCAAAAGTACCAATTGGTAACGACTATATGTATTAAAAGTGAGTTTCCTATACGGCCAGTTTATAGGGGAGGTTGGCAATGATTCAGTAGGATCTTGACCATTATCAAAATCAATTAACTAACTCATTCTACAAATATTTGTCGAATTTTTCAAGTCGCTAGCTTCATTCTATCGAAAGTTATTGCTTATTTGAAGTCTCACTTGTAGAGGAGGTAGGGGTTCCTTGGGTCGGATCTTGCTCATTATTGCCACCAACAAATAAGATCATGCTTCAAACATTTAAACAAAATTTCAATCCTCTAGCTTCACTCTATCGGAAGTTATCGCTTATTTGAAGTTTCACTTGTAGGGGAGGTAGGGGTTCCTTGGGTCGGATCTTGCTCATCATTGCTACCAACAAATAAAATCATGCTACAAACATTTATACAAAATTTCAAGTCTCTAGCTTCACTCCATCGAAAGTTATCGCTTATTTGATGTTTCATTTGTAGGGGAGGTGGGGGTTCCTTAGGTTTGATCTAACCCATCTTAAATACCAACTAACCCGATCTCACTTCAAACATTTGACCAAAACTTCAAGTCGCTGGCTTGATTCTGTCAAAAGTTATCGCTTATTAAAGTTGCATTTGTAGGGGAGGTAGGGGTTGCTTGGGTCGGATCTTACCCATTTTCAATACCAACCAAGTAGATACTACTAACAACATTTTGTCAAATTTTCATACCAGTAATATGATAAACAAACGACGCAAGCGATGTGAACTATCGCTGACGCATGCTTCGGCCAATGCGTCATCCCAATGCTGATCACCATCTAGCAAGTGACGTGCCCCGCAAGCAGCCTGATTAGTATCGTATTAAAAATAATCAACCTTTCGCAAATCAGCAAAAGTAGTAGAACCCCGTACTGTATGAAGTAGTAACCGTAAGTAATAGCATTCGAAGTTGTTCGGATATACTGTGTAAACTCTTTCCAGGACGTGTTCTTTGAGAATGCCAGGTCCGCCATCTACAGCTAATCCACGTTTTCTACGATTGAAAACTCCTTGCTGTTTGTTATACGTATAGTATGACGGAACTTCTTCGTATAACAGGGTTTTTGTGAAATCGTCAACCAAATTCGAAAGAAAGCAGAACTTATATAGCGGCCAAGAAACTCTCTCTCTCTCTTAATACATTACGCCCACACCAACTTCAGGCGGGGAACAAATTAATGGGGAGTATGCAGCGGAAGTCAACTATAGTTCAGCGCAGTGGGCTGAAATATTGCGAATTGGTTTATGGAGTATGACAACAGAACAACGTTTGATATTCGATCATGTATGTCATAGCGTAGACGGTGATTTGTGGGAAATCTTATTTTTAGGTGCACCAGGTGTGACGGGGAAAACATTTCCTATACGTATTCAAAACTAAATAGCAATTGCTGTCGCCTCAATAGCCGCTACATTGTTACCAGTAGGCAAAACTGCCCATACTATGTTCGAAATCCCGATTTACTTGGGCCATATGGAGAACCCAGTGTGTAGCGTTTCCAGGAACAGTTAACACAAAGCCAGGGTTCTGCGCGATTGTTTCTTGACGAGTGCACTATGGCGAATCGGAAAGCGGTTGAATCAGTAGATAGAACCTTACTTGACATCAAACAAAACGACCGGTCTATGGGCGGTATTACATTTCAATTCTATGGCGACTTTAGGCAGTAAAGGGATGAGAGCTGATGAAATTACGGCATGTCTAAAAAGCTCACATCTATGGCGCATTGTCATACCCATGCAAGTTATCACGATACCTTATCTCTTGCTGTATACCCCCGAGATCATCGTTTCCTTATTCTCTCTTAACTCATATGTAATATTCGTGTAAGGAGACTCCCATGAAAACCAATATTGAGATGAATATAACAAGTACCGCTTAAATATCAAGTACCGCTTAATGTCTAACATTGCATTCTAATCATAAGTCGAGCAGTTGTTCATTTGGTCTCAACGCGCGACCACCTATAATTTGTCAACTCATCAATTTCAATTGTACTGTAATTATACAAATAATAAACTATAATACAATACATTCAATAAATGAAAGTCATTAACTGGCGCCCGAGCAAAATAAAAACTTGTGGATAGCAATCTGGAATTGGATAGTGATCTAACCCGTACGGCAGTAGGCCCAACTAAAAACTACAAAGATAACCACAAACGGTTGGCGACCGAAAAGGAATTCACGGACGATCCAGTATCCTGCCCAAAAAGGACCACACCGATTGCTTACACTCGTATAAGCAAACACAAAGTCCTCCTATTCCATTTGCAGAGAAGCAAGTATTGACCACAGTGTTTTAACACGCAACATTGGAGACCGCGTGTATAACCCAATTTTCAGTTCGATTGAATCTGTGGGTATCTTCAATTTCAAATAATCGGCATAAAACCATAATATAGTACAGTTTTCATGATCTACTATATTGCCAATTTAAAAGTTTATTACATTTATTTTTCACGTTAGATTAACAAGTTCTATTCAGTGCTTTAGATTTTACCGTATACGTATTTATCTCACTTTGTAAACTGGTATTTCATTGGAGTCTTATCGCGATATCAAAACCTTTAGTTAAACGATTTCTAATTACGTCCGTGTTTTGTGACTTTTCATACATATAGGGAAATGGATGAAATCAAAGAAGTGCTCGTACAACTGCCCGGGCAGTGAATGTTCAAATCGAACAAATAAAGAAAATTGAATTGAGGTTAGGAGTATTAGAAAGTAAACCCGCGATTATTGCTCCAGGAGCACAAAGCTACCAATCAGCTCTTACAGTGGAAGATTTTGATTGCCCGACTCCGTACGGGATCTTCAGGTCTTCGAAGGAAATCCATCTCAATACACTTCATGGGTCTATAGTGTTGAAGCCGTTTTGGATGATTACAGAATCGTTCAAGACAAACCGATTTACAGATCCATTTTGCGTCACATAAGATAAAAAATAAGAGGGCCAGCAGACGCTGCGCTTATTTCATACAATATTTTTGAAGAAGAGTGGGTTACTATTAAGCAGTGTTTAGCGTTACATTATGCCGATAAACGCGACATTAAAACTTTGAAACATCAGCTCCACACAATGGCGCAACAACACTTATCTGTGCACAAATTCTATTCTGAAGTTAATAATCAGTTGTCCTTGATATTAAACAAAATTAAAACTGAAGAATATTCGCAAGAAACTATTTCAGTTTTAACTGATAATTATCGGAACAGAGCGTTAGATGTATTTGTGAGAGGCCTGAACGGAGATCTATCCCTGATGGTTATGATCCATAAACCGTCAACGTTACCCGAAGCTTACGCCTCTTGTATAGACTCCACAACTCTTATCTAACAAATCGCTGAATCAAACCAGGTTCAATAATAATCCGCATTTTAAATATACTTCAGCAAATAAGTCCGCATTAAATAATAATTCAAATCCTT
Source organism: Chloromyia formosa (assembly GCA_964017055.1). Classification (NCBI taxonomy): domain Eukaryota; kingdom Metazoa; phylum Arthropoda; class Insecta; order Diptera; family Stratiomyidae; genus Chloromyia; species Chloromyia formosa. The sequence goes on along the minus strand of OZ024814.1, from coordinate 65,290,188 downwards.
TAGCAATGAACTCATATGTTCCCAATCATCGGGATGACTGTAACAAATCTCATCGACATTCCCAACAAGAAGAAGCGGTTCCCATGCAAATAGACAAATCCATGCAATCGCGTCAACCGCCCCAACATGGGCAGGCCATTCCAATGGATTTGGATAAATCCATGCAATCGCGACAAATAGGCTTCAGTAGCAGATCAATGAATGTTGGCAGAAATAAACACACTACAATCCTTCACAAATCCACAGCCAGTCTTAACGATTGTTTAATCTCGAAGTTGATAATCAAAATAATATTTCTCAATATAATTATGACAATTATCTAGAAGAATCTCCGTCGAACGATGAGGAATCGAGCGATGAAGTTTCCATGGTAAATTTTTTAACAAATGCCTCTCTAGTGTTCCCTACATAGAGTATTTAACTAGACAAGGCCAAGTGTTCAAAATCCTTATAGATACAGGGGCAAATAAGAACTTTATTTCCCCTAAACTATCATATAATTTTAAATCTCTTGTGAAACCATTTACGATCCAATCTGCTGCCGGTAATATCCTCATAAAAGAAAAAGTAAGTAGGCCTTTCTTTAAAAGTGTTGGCAACGATACAATTCTAGACTTTTTTGTGCTGCCAAGATTAAAATCTTTTGATGGTATTATTGGAGACGATACGTTTAAGCGGCTGGAAGCCGTGATAGATAGGAAAGCAAATGTATTAACGACTAGTCCCAACATTTTGTAATATCGCAAATTATTCAAAGTGAATATGCTGCCACCTAACAAAAATTTCAGCAATAGATGCCGCCTTATTGGAACGAAATTGAACGGACCCACTGAGCAACCGACGTCATCGCGGGGGCTTTTGAAAGGGCATTTTTTGGCGCGCATCTCCGAAGGTGCGGAGATCTGACCGCCGGGGATGGGAGAGTTTTTCGTTTCGGGAAGGCAGTCGTTGAAGAGTTGGCGTGCATGTGGGTAGTCCGCTCGGTAGTACTTTGATTTTTTTTGCCCGTTTTGGAGCCGGCGAATTTTTCGTTTTTTTTTTATTTTGAATCGCGTCGCGTCCGGGAAACCAAAAACAAAAAAGGGAAAATCCGTGATTCGCCTTAGGATCCGGTGGAAATGTATTTTTCTGTGAATGGCGGAAAAATACAAAATTGAAAATTGATTCCGTGGCATTGAGTGTCGAGGAGTGTTCGCATTCGTATCGCGTTCGGTCCGTGAATTTTTATGGGAACTTTTGTTCGCTTGTTTGCAAAGTCCCGGAAAACAGAGATTGCGAAAAACGGTTACTGTGGGAGTGGTTGAGGGATCCTGGTGGTCCGCTGTCCGTTCCGTTGGGAGAAAAGTGCCATTGTGTGGAGGGCTCCGCCACCAGCGCAGGAGCCCCCAGGTAAGTGGGCCCCTGAACTAACACCAAAGCAAAGGCGACGAGCAGAACAATCATGAAAGGTTCTCCGTACTAATAGTAGCTATCCCACTTTCTCTAATAAGACGCTGTGGTGCGAGATAACGTGTTAAGAGTGTTTTGATGAGAGATGAAGTTATAAAGTCAGTCTCAAAGTAGAAATCATCAATACTTGTACACTCGTATTGCAGGATTCGGGGTTATGCTAAAGCAACGTGATATTCTCGTGTTTTCTTATTATCATTTTGAGTTTTCTACTCGGAACTGTTCACAGTTCCAAAGCAAAGTCATTTTTCCAATTGTACTATATACTTTCGGGTAAATTATCCCATATATGCAGATCGAAAAAAAAATAAGGTTTCTTTTTATTCCATTTTTCTCGATAACTCTCATAATTCATTTTTGTTCGGATGTATCATTTTATTGGTCTCTATTTTGTTGTGACGATTCAATTGAAAATTTGAATTCACAGAAAATTTATTATAAATACATTCAATTTGTATCATTTTCTGCTGGTCCTAGGAATTGTCTTATGGGGGATTTAAATGAAAAAGGGGGGAATTGTTGACCTCTGACAAATTTGCCCACTTAACGTCGGTATTGGAAGCCCAGATGTATGCGAGTTGAAGCTAAATGTTTTCTACTAGGAAAAGAATTCTATTTAGTTGTGAATCTCATAATGAGAAATGTTTTTTTTAGAGTGCTATTACAACTCGATGTATAGTACTTCAGTATAGAATACGTTTCTTTCTCGCTTTATTAGTTGAATACATGAAAAAAAAGGATAAAATCGAAAAAAAAAACTTAAGAAAGATACACTATATCGTAAATAGGAATAACTTGAATTTTGCCGAATAACGAATAGTTTTGAATAAAAAAAAAAAAATATATATATATACATGCGCTTATCTGTCTGAATTATTTGGTACGCGCCATGTTAAGCAAAAAAAAAATGCAGGGCTAAGTAGAGCCTTTTCTTCCTTCCCTCCCTCCTCTCGGCGTCTCATGGTTTGATTTCTTTAGTTGGGAGATTTCTCACAATGTTGCGCCATGAAATCTCACGGCCGGGAGGGTTGTGAGCGCAGGGCCCATGTCATCTGGGGCCCATATATGAGCCGAACACTATCTTAGGCTCACGCAACCTGGGGGGAAAAGGAATCTGTCCTGACTGGACGGTTTCTTTTTGTGTGTATCCGGCCTTCGTGCCTTATTTGAGTAGTTTGACTGATGCAGTCCTTTGTCCCTGCACGGGATTTTGCTGTTGTTTGATGGGAGTTTGCCGTTCTGACGTGCACCTTAATTTTCAGTTTATATATATTTTTGAATTTCTTTGCCTTTGTCTCTTTTTTTTTGTAACGGGCCTGATGTGCGATACTTGTTTTGTACGCTGATGACGGAGGCCAACAGCTGCGTAACTCACCCCGCAACTCCCGATAACTGAGCTGGTCTGCCAGCGCACATCACCTGCAGCATGTTGGAGAGGTTTTTTTCACCTTTGGTGCCTTTTGGCCTTCACGGCCAACCAGTACTCCTCGTCCTCCGGCAGTCATCACTACAATTTCTATCCCGCTCAAATCGAAATTATCACATCAAGTAAATACTATCCGCATCCAATGCGATCATCTAAATAGTGAAATTATAGATAAATTACAAGCAATTCTTGAAAAATTTCGACATGTGTTTGCTCCCATTTCAGATAGAGATAGCGAAATGATTGAGACCAATATTAGGGCTGAGATCAAAACAACTACAGCCGATCCAATTTATTCAAAGTCATATCCTTATCCATTGCATTTAAGGGATGAAGTGCAATCTCGAATTTCTGAAATGCTTCGAGATGGAATTATACGTCCTTCACGAAGTCCATACTATTCGCCACTCTGGGTTGTGAATAAAAAGCCGAAATCATCAAGCCAGAAACAATATAGACTAGTTGTTGACTTCAAAAGGTTGAATGCAGTGACCATTCCAGATACATATCCAATTTCCGAGTTTCGGTTAGTCGACGTATTTCACTACCATCGACTTAACTTCGGGATTCCATCAAATTCCAATGAAAGAAAACGATATACCGAAAACTGCATTCTCTACGGTGAACGGAAAGTATGAATTTACCAGACTTCCCTTTGGTCTTAGGAATGGCCCTGCAATATTTCAAAGAATGATTGACGACGTTCTTAAACCGTATATTGGGAAAATATGCTATGTCTATGATGACATTATCGTCCTCGGTAAAACCGAAGAGGATCATCTACCCAATATAGAGACTATATTAGCAACTTTGACATCAGCGAATTTGAAAATTAACTTGGAAAAAAAAACTACATTTATGAAGTCTCAAGTCGAGTTTCTAGGCTATATTATATCCAAAGATGGCATAATGCCAGATCCCAACAAAATGACGGCCATTAGGGAGATCAAGCCTCCACAAAATGTAAAAGACTTGAAAGCTTTTCTAGGATTGACTTCATACTATCGACGATTTGTGCATGATTTTGCAAAAGTTGCAAAACCGTTAACCCAACTGACTCGTGGAGCAAATTCCCAGATTAAGGCCAACCAATCTAAAAAGAAAGAGGTAAAGCTTGGACCAGTTGAAATGGATTCTTTCAATAATCTGAAACAATTACTATATCCTCTGAAGTTCTAGCTTTTCCTGATTTTGATAGGCCCTTTACACTTACGACAGATGCGTCTAATTACGCGATTGGAGCAGTCTTGTCTCAGGGTGAGGTCGGAAAAGACAGACCAATTGCCTATGCTTCTAGATGCCTGAACACAACAGAAGAAAATTACTCGATGGGAGAAAAAGAAATGTTAGCTATAGTGTGGGCCTTGGATAAATTCCGTACATATCTTTATGGTTCAAAAAAGATCAGGATATTAACTGACCATCAACCGCTCACATTCGCTTTGAGCAACCGGAACTTCAATTCTAAACTCAAAAGATGGAAAGCGCGAATAGAAGAATATAATTATGAATTAGTCTATAAACCAGGCAAATCTAACGTAGTCGCAGATGCGCTTTCTCGATTACCCTCATTTTCAGAAGCTAACGTCTTAACCAGCGACATAGGTACAGTCCATAGTGCTAATGAATATAACAGTGAGTGTATACCATCCTGTGAGTCGCCTATTAATGTTTTCAGGCGCCAACTCATAATATCGGAAAGTAAACAACAACCACATGTTTTAAAAATCCATGAAGAGCCACACCCTTCGTACCACAGGTACTATATTAAGCTTAGGGAAATAAATAGTAGTAATTTGCGAAAGATTCTCAGCGAAAATCTCGATCCAAACATCATAAACGGTATTAAGATCCCCGAAAAATATACACAACCGCTTCAATCAGTCTATAGGCAATTTTTCTCGAAATTCAAATTACGTATTACACAACTTTTAGTTAAGGATATTTCTGACAATGAACAAAAAGCGCGTATAATACAGGATGAGCACAAAAGAGCACACCGAAATAACCGGGAAATCAAACCAGGCCGAAGCTTCGCTTCGGCCCGGAGTCCGAAGCGTATATACCCTAGACTTGTACAGACCTAGTGGTGATGCCAAAAGTACCAATTGGTAACGACTATATGTATTAAAAGTGAGTTTCCTATACGGCCAGTTTATAGGGGAGGTTGGCAATGATTCAGTAGGATCTTGACCATTATCAAAATCAATTAACTAACTCATTCTACAAATATTTGTCGAATTTTTCAAGTCGCTAGCTTCATTCTATCGAAAGTTATTGCTTATTTGAAGTCTCACTTGTAGAGGAGGTAGGGGTTCCTTGGGTCGGATCTTGCTCATTATTGCCACCAACAAATAAGATCATGCTTCAAACATTTAAACAAAATTTCAATCCTCTAGCTTCACTCTATCGGAAGTTATCGCTTATTTGAAGTTTCACTTGTAGGGGAGGTAGGGGTTCCTTGGGTCGGATCTTGCTCATCATTGCTACCAACAAATAAAATCATGCTACAAACATTTATACAAAATTTCAAGTCTCTAGCTTCACTCCATCGAAAGTTATCGCTTATTTGATGTTTCATTTGTAGGGGAGGTGGGGGTTCCTTAGGTTTGATCTAACCCATCTTAAATACCAACTAACCCGATCTCACTTCAAACATTTGACCAAAACTTCAAGTCGCTGGCTTGATTCTGTCAAAAGTTATCGCTTATTAAAGTTGCATTTGTAGGGGAGGTAGGGGTTGCTTGGGTCGGATCTTACCCATTTTCAATACCAACCAAGTAGATACTACTAACAACATTTTGTCAAATTTTCAACTCGCTAGTGTCATTTGGTCGAAAGTTATCGTAATTAAAAGAATATTTAATTTTTTGAAATTTGTAGGGGAGGTAGGCGTTCCCTTGATCTGATTATGCCCAACTTACTAGAACTTAAGCATCTTCTTACTCCAGGGTTACATGCCAAAAATCAAGTGTCTACGTCAATTGGTTCAAGAGTTATAGACAAAAAACCCGAAAAGTAGGGTAGTACGGGGCTCTTTGTAAGAAAATTACTGTTAGTTTTCAGCTGACCGATTTTATTTTTTTAGGGGAGTAGAAGATTATCCTCACGAGCAATCTGCCAAAGCTAGAGCTTTTTATGTTTATTTAATCGGGAGTTATAGATACATTTAATTATTTTACATATGTAGGGGAGGTAGGCGTTCTCTTGGCCTGATCATGCCCATTTTCAATACCAACCAAGTAGATTATACTTCCAACATTTGACCAAAATTTCAAGTCTCTAGCTTCATTTTATCGAAAGTTATCGTGCGAACGGACAGACAGACAGACGGACAGACAGACATGGCTTAATCGAATCAGGAGGTGATCCTGACCATTTATATATATACATTGCTATACCTCCGGAGCCTCCTTTAAGGTGTTACATATTTCCGTCGTGACAAAAACAATATACCCTATACTAAAAGTCTAGGGTATAAAAACAAATACTAGAAGCCTACTATTTTCCGGGAATGGCCAGATTAATAAAAATGTTCACTGCAAATTGTAAAACCTGCAACGCATGTAAATATGACCGCCATCCTCCTAAACCGGAATTGCAGGCTACACGAATACCTCAATATCCTATAGAAATTTGTGGTAGACAAATTTAGTAAGTTCGCTAAATATGTATTTTCATATTAAGGACAAATCTGCAATTACACTTCGAGAAAAAATCATTCAATTGGTGCATTACTTCACTGTTCCAAAAATGCTAGTTTCAGACAACGAGGGAGGTTTTGTAAGTCCTATTGTTGTATGTGTATTTAGCTCCTCCGCAGAAAAGTGAAGTAAATGGTACAATTGAACCAGTTCATTCCACTGTACTGGAGATTGTTAGGTGTCTTTCAAAGGAGTACTCCGTGCTTAATCTGTCCTTAAGAGAAATTATCGATATTTCAGTAGATAGGTATAACAATTCTTTCCATACGGTCACCAATCACAAACCGTCGGATATTTTTTTTGGACGATCGCAACGACTGAATTATAAAGATTTAGTTGATTTCAAAACCAAATTTCATGAACAGGTTAAAAATGAAATGTTCCGTAAGCAAAGAAATCAAATTTTAAACCATAATAAGAAACGTCAGAAACCCAAAAACTTTCTTCCTGGGGATGTTGTTTATAAGAAAAATAAACAAAAGACAAACCCTTGTTTGAAGAAGAAACAGTAGCCAGGAATAACCGCGTAACGATTGAAACTAGATCTGGGAAAAGGATTCATAAATCCCACCTTAGAAATACTACAACTATTCAAGGCAGATAATATCTGACATAGTAAGAACGACCCTTACAATCTTATGCGTGACGATCAGTATGTAAAAACTATTGAGCTGTATTTCTTTCAAAATTACCTTCCATGCGTTGAATATTTTGATTTCATTGTTTAAGTGACTCAGTTCAATTTTCTCTATTATGTTTAATCAATATAATATTAGCAGTTTGCACCTTGCCTTCTTCTGGTCATGTCGGTTGTGTAAGTAGATTTTTGTATCTGCGGGACACAGATTTTTAAGAAGGGAGGAGTTATCACGATACCTTATCTCTTGCTGTACTCGTATACCCCCGAGATCATCGTTTCCTTATTCTCTCTTAACTCATATCTAATATTCGTGTAAGGAGATTCCCATGAAAACCAGTATTGAGATGAATATAACAAGTACCGCTTAAATATCAAGTACCGCATAATGTCTAAAATTGCATTCTAATCATCAGTCGAGCAGTTGTTCATTTGGTCTCAACCGCGACCACCTATAATTTGTCAACTCATCAATTTCAATTGTACTGTAATTATACAAATAATAAACTACATATAATACATTCAATAAATAAAAGTTATTAACCATTTGTCAACCAATATGCGGGCGCGAATTAGTAATCAAAATGCCCAAGAGTTTTCAGTTTTGTTACTGAAAATTGGTGACGGTACGTATCCGGCAGAAGAAGGGAAGGTTATTCTCCAAAATAATTGATGTTGTGTATTTTAAAAACGACCAGGCATTTGCGATAAACGCAGAAATATTGGCTGCGTTCTGGGAAACTTACAGGATCAGACAATTTTACAGTAACGGAGATGTGAAGTATTGTATATTCGTAAGTTGAAGAGAGAGTGTCGCTTATCTGAGAGGATCCTTAGATGGGGAAATATATCGGAAAAAATGGTTGGTTCGTTTCCCCAGCCTATGATTTCTAAACAAATACATCTACCGGCCTCTCTGTCTCTTTCGCTCTAATGCAATTACTAAGAAACAGGCCTAACGAAAATTGATTGGTTGTCATTCTACTCTGCGTCGAATGTGTGAATGTATCAGTTAAATGCGTCTCTCTTTTACTTACGGATACACAATGCTTTGCCATCTCTGTTGCTCACTGTCATTTCCCTAACCGGTCAGGCTTTCAGGACCACGACCATTAAAATGCGTTCCTGGGGAATGTTTTGAATATAGCTCAATCAACCGAGTAATGGATCAAAAAGATGCTACCCATTATCCAGTTGAAATTTTAAATTCCTTAAGCGCACCTGGGCTTCCGTCTCACAATATAATATTTTATTAAAAGTCGGCGTCCCTGTTATTCTGCTTAGAAATTTGATCCGCCGAAATATGTAAACGTACCCGACTGAAACTGAAGTTACTTTTAATTTATTTTAGCTTAAGTTTAGCCTTATCGTTGTGGTGTTGAGTAAGCGGAGAACAAATTAATTATGTATGAAAAAAGTAGTTAAGGGTAGTGTTAAGTTGTGAGCGAAGCGAACAACGCGATCGTAGCGAGCACTAGATGCTACATAGTAACAGTATATAGCCTAATTGCAGCCTTAGTAAGATTTCCCAGATCTAAATTCTGTGTAGGTCTATCTGCCCGCAAAATATTGTAGTTGGCGATCCACTTTGTAATAAGCGACGGAAGCGATGCTCTAGTTCCTCTATGGCGATGCACCGCAGATGTCGGACAGAAGAAACGAGTGGCTAAAGCCTCAGTTACACGATGATAGTTAATGCGATAGTAGCTGTCATGACAGCAACTATCACAGATACTATCGCCGTGTAGATTACTTGATAGTCACTATCGCACTATCACGATCGATAGGCCGATGGATTGCCACAAAATGTCAGCTGATCAAAAATTATACGGAACTTGTAAAAAATCGTCAACGATAAGCACATACACAGGCCGATCCATCGGCCGATATCGATATCGGGCGACGGATCGGCCGATCGATCGGTGTGTGTATGGCACGTTTTACGCGCCAATAGCCTTCAACTTGATTCAATCTTCAATTAAGTAGAAGTTTTTTGCAACTCGCATCGTCATCGCGAAAAGGTATCTTTTACATAATTTCCACACGAAAAGGATGCGTATGGCTCGTTTAAATTTGCTTAGATGGAGAGGTTGATCGTGGCCGTTAAATAGTTAATTGCTGGCGTGTCAAAGTGTTTAAGCATGACCATCGAGATACCATCCGGTCCAAGGGCTTGCATCTTCTTACCAGAGTAGGACAGGTGTAGCCATTTTCAATATCGCTACTGTCAATATACTATCGCGATATCCACTTGTAGCGTGTAGACTGTACACTATCACAACACAGAGGTGAACTATCACGATAGTACACTCCTGATAGTACGATCATCGTGTAACTGAGGCTTAACAGTGTGTAAAGCCTTTGACAAGTCTTATGCCACCAGAATTGTTCATTGACAAGGACATGCTTGGCTGAGGTCATTGTGTATTTTTGATGTAATGGCATCCAAAGCCGTCGTGGTGCTGTGCATTCTTCTGAAGTCATGTTGGTGGTCGGCCAGTTGAATTTGAGTCGCAATTATAGGGTGGAACAGCGCTTCTAGGATCTACAGGAGACAAAAGTGTTATGGGACGGTATGATTCGCCTAGTGTTGGTTTCTTTCCTGGTTTCAGAATAGGGATCACCCTTCCTTTCTACCAAAATTTGGGAATGATAGATGATGAGATGAAGAGGTTGATAGTGGTCGTTATGTAATCAATTGCTCACGTGTCAAGATGTTTGAGCACGACCATCGATATACCGTCTGGTCAAAGGACTTTGGTACTCTTCGCTCTTTTTATCGCTGCGGCAACTTCTTCAGATTAAAATCGAAGTGCCTGGTCAACTGGACGGTTACGAACACTCCTAGTAATGATGTGCATAAGGCTATCAGGAGGCGGGTGTTCCATAAACTGTTTTTTTTTTAAAGTTGTTGGCGCATTTTGTTGGGTTGTTAATCGTGATGTTGCCGAATTAGATTGCAACATCACCCTTTGCCTTTGGCTGAGTTTATAAGAGCCCTACCCGTTGACCAAAGCTTATTTACGCCCGTTGTCAAGTTGCAATTGTCAAGGTGAGAGTGCCATTTCCTTCTCCTGTGATCTGCTACTTTTTTGAAGATGTCTAGTGTAATGGAATTAATTTTATTATGTACAATAATTTTATTATTATATGTACAAATAGTTCCAACATAAAGTGTCAAAATTGAGTACAAATTGAACGAGACTTGTATTCAATTTTGACACATGTTCTCTTTAAAAAGAGCAGAAAGTAACGGTTAGTTTAAGCTTAGGTTAAGAGAATCTTGTATATATAAAGGCTCGTCGTAGCCGAATAAAGTTCAGTCTTGGAATCCAGACTTTCTTTTTTTGTACGCTTTAAACGGTGAGCGTACATTTCCAAATATAAAGTTGCCTTAAACGGTGGGCAACTTAATTATACAATACTCGTATTGCCTTAATCGGTGGGCAATATTGCATTGTATTGGTCATAGGGCAGTCTCTGCTGACCTTATAGTTCTGTTAGTACAATATATTTCTGTTTTAAATAACTTATGCTTATTCCATATTTTCGGAAATCGAATGGCGACCTCGGATATTACACTAGGTTTAACTCCCTGACCCTTGGCTCGTCCGGGTTAGTGCGACGAATGCGGTCGCATCATCAGTATCATCTGCCAATCTAGCTGCTGAAGTAGGGAAATTTGGCCTAATTTTGGATATTCGCCCTTCGCAATCGCTTTCTGGAGTACATTTCGTACGGCCGAACACGCATGTCAGTTGGAATTGGTAAGGCAGCGAAGGCCGTGTTGGTGTAGGATTTGAAGCCATCCCAATCCGCTTTATTGTGGTTAATGAACGTGCGGTGATCAGTAAACTGACTGCTAGATGGTTTATCCAGTTTTATGAGGAGAGGCAGATTATCCGAGGACAATGTCAGGACTGGTTCCCATTGTCTATCGTTGATAAGTCCAGCGCTAGCAATTGAAATATCAGGCGACCTGGAACATGTTCCAGCAATACGAGTGGGCGTGTCGTCGTTAAGTGAACAGAAGACTGTCGCGTCAAGTTGTTCGGCTATGGCAACCTCTCTGGCATCGTTGTCGAAGTTAGAGTGCCACAATTCGTTATGGGCGTTGAAGTCACCAAGTAGGAGACGTTATTGGCCAGCTAGCAGTGGTGTCATATTGACACTGTATCCTGAGGGACAACTGGATACAGGAGGAATGTAAACGTTGTAGATTTCAATATAAATATTGCCCGACTGGTGTCGGCGACTGTAAAGTCGATTTCACAATATGGTACTGATTGGTGAATTAGAAATGCAATTCCACCACCAGAATTGAACACTATCCGTTGTAATGATGTTGTAGTTGCCATCCGTTGTAATAATGTTTTAGTTGCCATAGAAGTTGAGGGGCGAGTTGGTGCTAAGCTTCGTCTCTTGTACGAGTATAGCTCATGACGCGGTATCTATCCATGAAATCGGATAATTCTTGTAAGTTGTACAATTGATACGTTGTTGAAATTCACAACGGCTGGTTCAGGTGTAAGATTATTTTGCAATGGAATCCTATCGTTAATATGGTCCACTGGAGTCAAGGGGGGAAGGGGGAGGGACTTGTGTTTACACTAGCGGGTGGTGATACGTTAGGTGTTTGCGATGGCGTTCACGTTTGCTGTCCTCTGAATCTACAATACATTGGCTCGCAGTGAAGGATGAATTCCATTGTCGATGGTGTTTCAGCTCGGAGCAATTCCTTAGGTGACACCAGTTGTTGCAGCATGTACGTCTTACTGTTGTAGCGTGGCGGGATGCAGCGTTTTGTTGCAGATGCAGCAAATCCAAGGACCTGGGTCGAGCTCAATTCCGGCGCGTTGTAGAAGTATTGGAAGCAATATGGCCGATATGTTTTCCTCCCAATTTCCAGAAAAAATTGACAGTCAAAGTGTGTGACACACACATAGATCTTCCTTCTTGCATCGAAGGGGTTGTGGCAGCTCTGTAACAGGTTGTTCCGTGTAACACGGGTCGTTCCGGTGCGTAGAACCGGCTGCAGCTGGAACGGCAGAATCCGTCTTCGTCGTCAATGCTTTGATGGAAATTAAACCACCACAGCTTGTTTAAATGAAATGATGTAACACAATTTTTCAATCAATCATGGTATTAAGTTAAAGCTTTTCGAAGAACAAATATTACAGCTTACTTATTTATAGATGGAACTAATCAAAATGCGTCATAAAATGTTCATCGCTTTCATCTCATCACCAGTTGTAATATTAGATTTCGCTTCAATATTCGACTTTTTTTTATATTTTAGTTGGCGCTGGCACAAACAAACAGCACGTCGCAACAAAAAATACTGCAAAACTCGACCGAGAAACTGAAGAACTAAAACACGGCAAGATTCCGTTAGATGTAGGCAAGTTGATTCAGCAAGGACGACAAGCAAAGGGATTGAGTCAAAAAGACTTAGCCACTGTAAACAGTTTTTATAAATATTAAAAACATAACAAATTATTGATTTGTAACCTATACTTATGTATACATTTGTTTCTTTTAGAAAATATGTGAAAAACAACAGGTTGTGAATGATTATGAAGCTGGACGTGGAATTCCAAACAATCTGATTCTTGGCAAAATTGAGAGAGTGATTGGTGTAAAATTACGAGGGAAGGAACGTGGCGTACAAGTAGCGCCTCTTGATGCAAAAAAGAAGTAATTTATCAGGAGGCGGAAATTATCATTGATTAATAAAAGAACAGTAGATGTGTTACTTTAACGTAAATAAGCCCATCTTTTGTGTAAAAATTAAGAATTTTTCAACAAAATGCGAAGCTAAAAATGCACTGAAGAGCTCAGAAAAAAAAAACAACTTAATTGATTTCAATCTATGCAATTATACGGATGATAGTAGATGATTACAATTTAAATATTGCATTTCATTTTTTTTCTGATTGTTTAATAAACACTTTTGTTTACCAGAAATATTCAACTATTTTAAATTGGCTTTCATGAAAAAATGTTAGAAATCGATTTTTTTCCAAAATGAAAAAATATCCAAGACGGCACTTGTATCAATCTATCAGGAGTGGCAAATAAAACTAAGAGATATTATAAGCATGGTTGGGTCCTGCTTAGCAGAATATAGAGGATGCTTCGCACTGATTGGGCAATACTGATTTTGATAGGAGGTTAGTATATTCATCAAAACAGCGCGTTTCCATAACGAGATCTTTATTCAAAAAAAGAAAAAATAAAGATCTCGTTATGGAAACGCGCTGTTTTGATGAAAATAACGTTTCAACAGGAAAACTACCGACAACAGAAGGAGGTTAGTAGTTTGTATGTCTAAAAATTGTACCAAAGAATTTTATCCTCTAACCGTTACGGGGCTAGCGCTCTTAATATATCCTTCACGAAGTATAGGGAATATTAAACCTTGAACACATAGGTTCTTGCAAATTTACAAGTGCAAATTATTGGGAAAAACATTATGGTGTCTTTATTAAATATAATACGGATATTGTATTTTTTTATAAAAAAACAACAGCAACAAAAACTTATATATTTTTTCATGTCAAGCAAAGTATACGCATTTATCTAAGTATTAATAGGCTAACAATTTTTATCTGGGAATTTTGTGACGGGAAGTCCTCCAAAACTACTGAAGCGATTTTAATGATTTATACACCATTAGAAAGGTATTCTTTCGAAGGTGTGCAAATTTTATATTTTATTAAAATTGGCGAAATACTTTAGCTATAATCCGCGAAAAACATTGCGAGCTTAGAATCCAAACTTGGCCAGAAGCGGTTCGTGGCTTTGCGGGGATTCGGTAAAACATTGCGAGCTTAGAATCCAAGCTGTACCAAGCTTGGGCAGATATATTCGCTACAGCGTTGGGTCAGCAGTTCGTGACCAAGCTTGGGCAGAGATTCGAATCATGTATATAATGACCAAGCTTGGGTAGATGTATCCGCTAAGGATCTTTCATAAGATTGTGGGTGGGACGGCGTTCATTGGATAGTGAGTGGAGCCGTCTAGAAAAGATACTCACGAAATAAATAAACCGTCGAATTGACAGTTGACAATTAAATATTTATTTTTAACTGGCACTCGAATATTCACCACGATAGAATTTTAAGCATTACAATGTCAAATCAGGATTTCAATCGCGATTTCAGGAGGTTTTCATGGTATCAAGATTTCGTTTGGCAATAAAATGTATGCGAAATCCGTCGGATTTCACGGAGATTTCGCCGAAATTCCATTTTACGAGATTTCGAGTCCAGCGTAAACGTACTATTAAATATAGTTTCAAGGGATTTCGAACCTTTTAGTTGCGGTCCTCTGAATTTCCGTTGCTCATTTTGTGGTGCAAAACATTTTGATGCAGAAATTACTTCAAGTAATAGGAATGCCTTTAGTTTATGCTGCCATAAGTGTGGAAGAGGAAATTGCCGCTCCACATTTACTCTAAGTTCCATTCATTTATTATGTTTTTCTTTTTGTACATGTTGGTACCATTGACGAGTCAGTCTGTTGTCTACTATACACGAGAATAAACAAGAAAACGTGATTCGGTGTTTTATTTAAAATTGTATTCAGTTTTTACATGGTCCGTCGAGCCGGATCGCGTCGGCACGTGGAAATATATCCGTAACGTCTGTTCTCGCGTAATAATCGAAAGTCGAAATGTCTGTCGCGTCTAAAGGCAAAATGTCTGTCGCGTCCAATTCCAAAATGTCTGCCGCGTCTAAGTCAAGAAAGTTCGTCGTCTCGAAAAATGGTTCCGCCGCGTCCGCTGAAACGAAGTGCTCACACACACGCACACATTCGCAAAGTGACGTGTCAAATGGAATAGAAACATTGAGTGTGGCGAATTCCACGAGATCTCCATCTCAAAACTTCAAAATCAGAAGTGAAATTATCGACCTAAAGGACAAAATATTGACAAAAGAGTGTGAACTATTGGAAATAGAAGACAATGACCAAAATGAACCAAAAATTGAAAAAATCAATAAAATAATTAAACTGCTTGAAAATCGTATATCGATTAAAGAAACATTGCTTAACATGTCCGATCAAGTGCCAAATAAACCAGTTGAAAATGATAACAATGTCGAACTTTCGAACTCTATTGAAAAAGTGCTTTCGCGTCAAATAGTGGGAAACAATCTCAAATATTTTGACGGGTCATCAAAACTAAAATGGCCATCTCTTTTGTCGGAATACCGTACATCAACGAGAATTTGTGGATTCACCGCAGCAGAAAACATTATGCGCCTCGAGAAAAGCCTAGCCGGTGAGGCAAGAGAAGCCGTGGACCTACTTCTTCTGACAGCTCAGGATCCTGAAGTGATCATCGACATTTTAAATAAAAAATATGGCAATCACGACGATTTATACAAAGAGATATTCGACAAAGCGAAGAGACCGCCATATCCGACAAATAGTGAGCAATTTATGGAATTCAGCATTATTGTCCGTAATGTTGCCGCTGCGTCCGGAATGCTGGTCGAAGTTGTACAATCGAAAGAAATTATTGCAGTTCTATGCAGCAAATTACCCGCGTATTTGTCTTTACAATGGGGCGAATATCTTGTCAACAATCATATTGATCGAAACACCGAGACCATACATGATTTTTCCAACTGGGTACAACGAATGGCGACCATAACATCCCGAATACCGATATTTCGTTCAAACGATAAAGTTTCCGAGCAGGAAAATACAGTTAAAGTTCCTCGAACTGTCACACCTGACAAGCCTGCACGAACATGCACGTTGTGTAAAATGGCGACACACCGAATTGACAAATGTGAAAAGTTCAAAAGTGCGGACGTTAAAACGAGATGGAAAATGGCCCAAAAAGTCAATGCGTGTTACTGCTGCTTAGATTTCCATAAGGGTAATTGCAGTAATAGGAAGCAGTGTGAAATTGATAATTGTCAACGTTTTCACCATAAATTGCTCCACAAATACGGTCTATCTGCTGAAATACAATTAGCCGTCAACGATCATCCAATTAAGGCCATGCTAAAAGTGGCGAATGTTCAGCTAGAGGGGCCGAAAGCACGGATAAAAGTGAAGGCAATCTTCGATGAAGGTAGCACTGCAACGCTTATTGACTTCGAGTTAGCTTCCAGGCTTGGATTGGAAGGACCGCATAATCCGCTTCGCTGTCGCTAGACGGGCGATACCTACAGAGTGGATGGCACATCCCAAACAGTCACAGCCAAAATTGGAGCAGTAAATCAGGAAAGCGATCTCTTCGAGTTAAAGAATGTACGTACTGTCAAAGGGCTGAAACTACCCTCTCAAAGCTGCGACATCAACAAACTCAAGCAAGATTTTCCGTATATCAACGCTGTAAATTGCTGCGCATGGGAAGATGACACCGAACCTCTACTGTTGATAGGTCAAAACAATGTAAACTTGATCATATCACGACAAATAATACAACCGTCTAAAGAAACACCCGTTTTATCGAAAACATTGCTTGGATGGGTTGTACATGGACCCGTATCCAAAGCACATCTAACGAATAAAAACTTCGAACATATTCTCTCTTGCGATATTTGCGACGACAAAATACAAGACGAGGTCAAAGCATATTTCACCTTGGAAAATTTCGGAGTAGTCCCCAGAAAGCATGAAAAAATTCCAGCATGTGATCAGCAAGCTTTAAAAATAGCGGAAGAGAGCATCCGGAAAGTAGACGGAAAATTTGAGGTTGCTTTACCTTGGAAAAATAATCCGCCGAGAAGCTACGAATCAAAACGTGCTGCTATTAATCGTCTGAATCTCTTAGAGAAACGACTCAATCGAGATGACAAACTTGCTATGGCCTACTGCGAAGAGATCCAGAAACTTATTGACAAAGGATATGCGAAGCTGACGAACGAAGCAGAATTAAAACGAGCGAAAACCATATGGTTTCTTCCACATTTTGCAGTTCGGAACCCGAATAAACCGAATAAAGTGCGAGTCGTATTCGATGCTGCCGCAAAAGTGGATGAAAAATGTCTCAACGATTATCTTCTGTCAGGACCCGATTATGTTACGTCACTTTTTGGAATTTTAAACATGTTTCGGCAAAATCCGATCGCTTTCGTTGCCGATATAAAAGAAATGTTCAATCAAGTCAACATCACGGATGACGACAGCTTTGCACAGTGTTTTGTATGGAGGAATCTACTAACCGACAGGCCACCCCAACTGTTTAGAATGAAAGCCATGTTGTTTGGAACAAAATCATCTCCTTTTCTGGCGAAATTCGTTAAAAATTACAACGCAGAGCAACATCAAACCCGATTTCCAGACGCATGTCGCGCAATTATTGACAAACATTACGTTGATGACTATCTAGACGGAGCCGAGAACGTTTCGGAAGCCGTTAAGAAAATCAAAGAAGTCATTTGGGTTTACAGACAAGGAGGATTCGAGCTGACAAACTTCGTAACTAATTCACCTGAAGTATTAAGAGAAATTCCTGAGCCATTTGTTGCGAAGACACACTGTCCAAAGTTTGGCATAAAGGCAACAGAGATTCAACGTGTGTTGGGTATGACATGGAACTCCAACAGTGACACATTCACTTTTCCATTGAGGTTTCATAAAATCGACCAAGACATCATCAACGGATCAAAGGAACCGACGAAACGTCAAGTACTAAAAACAGCGATGTCAGTTTTTGATCCAATTGGTTTACTTAATCCAGTGTCGATCAAGATACGCATTCTACTGCAGCAAATATGGCGATGCAAAATAGGCTGGGACGATTATATTGGCGAAGAAAAATATCAACAGTGGAAGCTATGGTTACGAGAATTGCAGATAGCAATGGAAATTAACATCCCACGATATATCTTCAATAATGAAACAGCGGAGCTTCACATATTCAATGATGCAAGTGAGGAAGCGTATGCTACGTGCGTATATTTGCGAGTTAAACAAAACGGAAAGTATCGAGTCGACCTCATCGCTGCAAAGGCACGAGTTGCACCACTAAAAACAGTGACTATTCCAAAGTTGGAATTACTAGCAGCTGTGATGGGATGCAGACTAGCAAATGAGGTACAGCAATACTGGAATGTACCAAAACGTAATCATTTCTACTGGACGGATCCCAGTACAGTATTGAAATGGATTGAAACTGAAAAGAAGGTGCAATCGTTTGTCGCATCAAGGATTGGAGAAATCTTACAATTAACCCAGGCAGAACAGTGGTTTTGGGTACCAACAAGATTTAATGTAGCCGACATATGTACGAGGGCAAAGCCATTTACTAATTTTGGTCTGAACAGCGTATGGTTTAATGGTCCAGACTTCCTCTATAATGAACCTGACGTATGGCCGAACTTTGCGAACGAAATGAATGAAGACCTGGAAGATGAAGTACTTTGCTTAGCTGATTTGGAGCCCGAGCATTCACCAGGAAACGTCTCACCAAATATAAAAGGTATGCATACATTCAGCACAATACTTCGAATCACAAGCTGGATTGGACGATTTATTGTCAATACAAGGAAGCGTCAAAACGAGAGAAATCTGGGCACATTAACGACGGAAGAGCTACATTGGAGCGAGATTCAATGGTGGAAAGCAATTCAAGCAAGATGTTTCCCGATCGATATTCATAATGTCCAGACAAATCAGCCAAATAAGTCGGGGAGACTCAGCAAAATCAGTCTAAATTTGGATCAAAATGGTATTCTACGAGTGGACAGCCGAATAAAAAATATCGATAAAGTCGAAATGATCGAAACTGAGCCGGTTGTCCTAGATGGGAAAGAGCCTTATGTGCGCTTGGAGATTGAACATCTTCATCGGAAATTCGGACATCAAGGAATGCAGACTGTCATAAACGAATTGAAGCGCAAATACTACATTCCGAAGCTACGCAGCATTGTGAAGAATGTCATAAGCGACTGTTTGAAATGTAAGAAACGATCGTCCAAAGCTGTCCAACCTAAAATGGGATTATTGCCTAGTGAGCGCCTTTGCGTGTACGAAAAACCGTTTACAACAACAGGAGTCGATTTCTTTGGCCCCTTTTACGTTAAACACGGCCGAAACGTGGAGAAACGATATGGAGTCTTATTTTGTTGTATGACAATTCGAGCAATTCACGTTGAAATAACACATTCATTGAGCACGGATTCCTGCATCATGGCAATAAAACGATTTGTAGCCAGACGAGGCAAAGTCAAAACTCTTTGGTCAGACAATGGATCCAACCTTCGAGGAGCGAGTCGGGAGCTGCTAATGGCTTTCGAAGAAATCGATGAACAGAAAGTAGAAAATGAGTGTGCTAAAAACGGAATAAATTGGAAGTTTATTCCTTCTCTTTCGCCACACATGGGAGGAGCATGGGAGCGGCTCATAGGCTGTTTCAAGCGAGCTCTTCACATCATTATGAAAGATCGACATCAAACGGATGAGGTTCTATTGACGGTTTTTGCGGAAGCGGAATATATTGTCAACAGCAGACCTTTGACATACGTATCAAATCATCCTGAGGATTTATGTAGCAAAACACCTAACGATATTCTTCAAGTCGGATCAACAAATATTGCTATACCTGGGAATTTCACTGAACGTGACACACTGCTGAAGCGACAGTGGCGTACCGCGCAATACTTGGCAAATTTGTTCTGGTGGAGATGGCTCCGCGAATACGTCCCAACGTTGATTCACCGCTCAAAATGGAAGGAGACTGGCGTTAATCTTCAACCTGGCGAATTAGTAGTGCTAAACGAACAACAACTGCCCAGAGGACAATGGCCAATTGGGATCATTACACAGACCTATCCAGGTCAGGACAATGTGGTGAGAGTCGTTGACATCAAAACCGCAACCGGAATCTATCGACGGGCAGCGAACAAAATTCATCGCCTTGATCTTCGTACTGACGAAGGAGTCAGTACCGGGGGGCAGTATGTGGAAGAGGAAATTGCCGCTCCACATTTACTCTAAGTTCCATTCATTTATTATGTTTTTCTTTTTGTACATGTTGGTACCATTGACGAGTCAGTCTGTTGTCTACTATACACGAGAATAAACAAGAAAACGCGATTCGGTGTTTTATTTAAAATTGTATTCAGTTTTTACAATAAGGGCAAAGTTCATTTGCCATCATTATCTAAGAACATATTTTTCAAGAATATTTGTGAGCCGTGGTGAATGGGCTTTAAGGTCGAATTAAAACCAACGATCTAAACCAAATACCTACAGCTATATTTTGAGCTAAATATTTGGCCGTAACCAATTAAATTTCATTTTTCAATAATTTTCAGTTCGGGGCTTTATTTCTAGAGACTGCAGTCGAATTATTATTTTTTCTTTCTTGTATATAAGAATGGTTTATTTAGTTTTTTCTACCTATATACTTGTTCATACGGCAATAACTTAATATATTTTTTTCTTTTTGTTATTAATTTTTTATCCGTCAATTAGTCCAAAAATATTATCTGAAGTTTAGCTTACCAAAAGAAAATGACCAGTTCAAACCATAAAAATATATATATAAAATACATATATATATATGTTCGAGTTTCTTTCGAATTATCGTCTCCATTTACCCAAAAACTACGCAGAGAATCGTAATATCAGTAAAAAAAAAATATTGAGTCCTGTACCTCTCCGAAAGACGCTCGCCGTACACTGTTGAATCATAAAAAGTATACCATTTACCGCGGAATTAAACTGCGCGAATTACGTCCACAAGTCGCAAGTCAACGAAAATCAGCTGTTCAGCTTGTTATAGTTAAATCTCTTGTTCACGTTCGTTTGACACATTTGAGCTGTGAAAAACTGGCTTCCTAACAAACTTGAAACACTTTTTTGAATCAAGAATAGAAACATGCACTTCCAAGCGCATAACAGTAAGACCCTAACCAGATTGGACGCAGAATGCAGCAGCAGCGGCAGAAGCAACAACAACAACAGGTAGATCTATCGCGGTGACACATCGGCGATGACTGATACTGATCTACCTGTTGTTGTTGTTGCTTCTGCCGCGGCTGCTGCATTCTGCGTTCAATCTGGTTAGGGCCTAACTTACAACGAAACAAATGATCACCCACAGTTTTAAAACACATGCATATGTGAATTGACACTTCGCGGCTCGTTGATTCCGACAAAGTTGAACTCGTCGCAGCTTTTGCGACGTGAGCGACGTGTTGTTCGCGCATGGTATACGAGTACTTATCGCCATCTGAAATACATTGGGTCAACTTTATTTGACAGCAGAAGCCGCGTTGTTTACGCAGACCAAGCGCAGACTATAATTCAGCCTTTAAGTAGCGTTTACACTTGCCAGTAGAGCGTGCAAGTACGTACATTTTACAGGCATTGCAAGTGCCTTGCAAGTAACTTGCAAGCTGTCACTTGCGTATGTGTAAACACCCGTGCCTGTAAACTGCCAGGCCAGTAAACCCGCACGACGCCTTGCAAGTAGCTGGCCTCCCGGGCCAATTGATTTCCTACAGGCATTCCAGTAGACTTGCGAACATATGTTTGCTGTCATTGGTACGCCAAAAAACGATCAAAGATCAACGTCGCCTGCAACTGAATATCGCAATGGTAAATACGTGATAATCAAATTGACACTAAGAAAAAATCCCAGCCAACTTGCAAGTCGAATTGTGTGTGTAAGCACCTACTGGCACACGTCATGCAAGCA
The DNA here is from genome assembly GCA_964017055.1 of Chloromyia formosa. Lineage (NCBI taxonomy): Eukaryota > Metazoa > Arthropoda > Insecta > Diptera > Stratiomyidae > Chloromyia > Chloromyia formosa. The sequence continues at coordinate 65,268,301 of OZ024814.1, read as the reverse complement.
GCTACACGCAAGGCACTTGTCGACAAGTCTACAGGCATGCCGGTGCACTGGCAAATGTAAACGAGCCATTACACTTTCATTAAAGCGTTCAAAGCATTGGCGAGGGTTTTTTATACGCAGTTTTTTTTCTTTTTCGTTCTCTTCGGAAAAGAAAAAAAAAACAAAATCAATTTCGCCGAAATGCGAAAATGTCATTGACCACACAAAAAACACCATCATTTGACCACTGCCACTGCCATCTTTACTCTCAGGCCGGAGTGTCAGCTGATTGTCAAAGCACTAACGACATGACAAGCAGTCAACGAAGTGTGAACGCGTGCGGTCGCCCGGTGAAATATCGGGATAATTGTGTGTAAAAGTGAGTTTAGTGCCGGAATTTTAAGTGTAACTAAAAGAAGTGGCTATCAGTGCCGTATGAAAGTGAAAAAAACGTGAAGTGCCGGGAAATATCGAGTAAAATGGTGTATTGAAAAGTGCGAGGTTAGGAAAGTGCGACACGGGAAGTTTCGCATTTTTCGTTTATTTTCCGGCAATTCGGGAAGTGTGAATGGTACAGCACTACTCTGGGACGAATCCTCGGGCCGGTGAGTTTAGCGGAAACTCCCGGAAGTGCCCCAAAAAGTGAATTTAAAGTGGTTGTCAAATGACAACATTACAGGTGATTTCCGGCTTTTTCATCGGAGTTCATAGGGTAAGTATGCGTTTTTTGTTGTGGTAGAATTTAAGTGAATTGATGCGCCCCAAAGTGTGGATTTTGACCACGATGTTGACGAACCGGACGAAAGTTTTACTGCTAGGCATCTAGTCCTGACAGCTGCAGTGAAACTTTTGTCTGGCTCGTCAACAACGCGTTTAAAACCCGTATTTTGGGGCGCATCAATTCACTAAAATTTTTGCACAACAAAAAACGTATAATTACCCTATGAATTCCGATGAAAAGGCCGGAAATCACCTGTAATGTTGTCATTTGACAACCACTTTGAATTCACTTTTTGGGGCACTTCCGGGAGTTTCCGCTGAACTCACCGGCCCAAGGATTCGTCCCAGAGTAGTGCTGCACCATTCACACTAGCCAAATTACCGGGAAATTAACGAAAGATGCGAAATTTTTCGTGTCGCACTTTCATAACCACACTCATGTCTCGCGCACTTTCGAGCAGTTCATTTTGTTCGGAAGTTCGCGGCACCTTGCGTTTTTTTCACTTCCAAATATCAGTGACAAGCACTACTTTCAATTGCACTTAAAATCGCGACACTAAAATCACTTTTACGCACGAAAATCACCAGATTTCAAGAGGTCGACTGCACGCGTTTTTCACTTTGTTTACATATGGTTCACTGCTTGTCATGACGTCATTACTTTGACACTCCGGCCTGAGGATAAAGATGGTGGTGCCACTGCTCCCCGATGAAACACAAAAACTAGGGGAACTCATGCTCACGTCGTATTTGTCGTAAAGTTGCCAACTTCTATCATTTTACTACGGAGATGACAAAATTTTCGACGAATACGACATTTACGGCCTATGAAGAGAGAGAAAGAAGGAAGGGAAATTTGCCGAGAGAATTGAAGTAATTTTGGAATAAGGCGAAGTGCGAAGGGAATGGCCTGGAATGTACCATTGACGTCGTTGAACTTATGTACAATTTTATTGGGGGCTTGGCGCGAAATTTGAAATTGATAGTTTTGCAAACACATTAATTGTGATTATTGATATGAAAAAATTGTGTAATGTGTTTATCAATCCAATTTAATAACAACGACAAGCAGAAAATATGTATGTAATACAGTTAGAAGATAGAAAATAAGGAAGAGAGAGTTGAAGCAATTTTACTCAAGTGACCCATTAGTATTTATAGGGGGAAGTATAAAGGGAACGGATTGCTTTCTGCAATTGGCGTCGTTGAAATGTTGAAAAATTATATTGGAGGCAGCATATAAAATTGATTTAGAAAATTTATAAGCAACAAATACCAAATGCGTTCAATACTTAAATTTAGAGCTGACGATAAGTATGTTGGGCCTGCACTAAATTATTTACCGTTTCCCACATGTTTTTACCACCCGTTAATATTAAAGTGAATAACTGAACTCTTAATATGTTAGGTGTCGTCCGACGTTTGTAGCTGTCAACTAAATCAAAGAAGACGCAGCTTTCCCAAACTTCAAATTTTATTTATATGTATATATATATTTCGGGAGCGACTTACCCCCTTCTTCAGTACAAAAGCTAGGAATTTTTTTTCAGCACGTTCTATGAAATTGATGGTTCGATGTAAGTTCGGTCGTGGTTGTGCTCGTTCATGTGTCGCCACCTTTAGCCATTGCGCATTCAAAATTCAATTTTTCGGAAACCTTTAAAAAAAAAACCAAAAAAAATTGTCTCCCCTTTTTCCTACGCCTATGGACGGCCAAACCGGTTTTCGATATTCATTTGACAGGTTGGCCCACAATGTTTACATATTCAGAATTTCGCTGGTTTATTGAAATTCTAAATGAAACTGATAGCGGACCATATACACTGCATCCTAATACGCATACGCAACCTTATTTTCTTACCTGAAAAACGAAATTCCTTTGAATTTTCGCGTGTACACGCTTTTCCAATCACTCACAAAGCACTTCATTTAAATTGTTAAACACACTTCACTGTCTTATGTGATGAGTGAAACTAGTTCTTATCGATTGTTTTATTATCACTATCATTCACAACTATTGTTTTTATTCACTTTAAAATGATTTTTATACACAATCGTTCGTTTCGCGCGGCGACCATATGTTCAAGGCCATTGTGAGTTTGACACGTTGGCCCAAGTGATATTGGAAGTGATTGGAATATGTGGACCGGGCGGGTGTTCCAGGGTAGAGGGCGTGTGCCTCTCTTCTTAATTTCCACGGGATGGAATGAGGTGGAATTGCTTCAGAGAATTTAGTGTACATAGATTGGGATTATCCTTCCTTCTTTCTCTCTCTTCTCAGTTTACGACACTGAGCGTGAATCGGTACATTCCTTTGAAGAGAGAGTATAAGAGGAAATGAAAAAGAGCGAGGGAAACGAAGTAATTCGGCACAAGTGAGGAAGTAGGAAGGGGGATGGAAATTTGACATCTCTTTTGCTCTATATGGACCGAGCGGGTGTTCCGCGGCAGAGAGACAGACTGGAATGTTATTGTTCCAACTGGAAAAGTAGGAGAGGGGATGACATCTTGCGTGCTTCCTGTGCTTTTATATAGACTGCGCGGGTGTTGCGCAGTGGAGGGCGTGTGTCTCTCTCTCTACGGTACATTCCTAGTTTAGATTTCGGTTTGTGTCTAAATAGATACCGGGTTGGTGCCAAGGGTTTGACAACCACATATTCACCACATATTAACTGAACTCGAGAGGCACCGAAATAAGCCATAGCGATATAAGGCATACGAAATAATCCATATGGATACTTTCGTTTGGAACCGAAAGTATTTATCGGAAAATTAACGAAATATCCCTGCATGGATAATTTCGATTTCAAATCGAAGTAAAGTATGCGAACGAAAGCGAGAATAGCCATATACTTACTTTCGTTTCTAAACGAAATTAGGCATTGAGTGTGGAACCGAAAGAATCCATGCATAGACATTTTCTGTTTCAAGCCGAAACAAAATATGCGGCAGAAAGTGAAATAATGTGTGCGTTCAGAAGGAACTGAGCAACTTCCGCTCAGCGAACATGTTCGGAACGAGCGGGTTCAGAAGTGACCGAGCAACTTCTGCTCGGGTGAGCATGATCAAATTTCACCGAGCAAGAAATATTTCTGCTCACTGATCAGTGCTCAGTGCTCAGGTTCTTCTTCTTCTTTTCAACCTCACGGTTGCGAGTTTCCGAGTTTTGACAGTTATCAAATTGGTTGTTGTGTTTTCGCCGTTTTCGGCTTCTAGTTCTTTGGTTTTCGGGTGCTTTTGAATTTGTTTTCTCGTTGTTCGTGATTTTTGTAATGGACAGCGTGGGATTCATGTATTTTCTACTTTTCGGCACTTGACGTCTAAAATTATCATCGTCAGCTTTCAGCTGGTCGATTGGTCAGCTGGTGAAGTAGCGTTCAGCAGGTGCAGACTCCAAACCGAGCCGCTCCGGAGCCGCTCGCGAGCAGTTGCGGAGCCGCTCGCGAGCGGTTTCTGCTCTTTTGCCACCTTCTGAACGCACTCAATATATGCATCTTTCACATAAGTAGGGACGGCGCGATTGCAATTTTTTTTATGGGATCGTTGTGATAAGGATGGTTGTGGAGCATAATGGCTTGCTGTTGCTGTTGATCAATGAATTATCATGAAAAGGACATTCTTTGCAGTGAACTGGGATATAGGCGATATGGGTGTCATATGAATCCGGGTGATGAGGCAGATGCTATGGAGTACTAATGAGGGCGTCTCGAGTCCTCTGGTCAGGGGAAAAGGACATTATTCGCGATGAACTGGGATCTAGGCGATATGGGTGTCATATGAATCGGGGTGATGAGGCGGATGCTATGGAGTACTAATGAGGGCGTTTCGAGTCCTTCGGTCAGCAGAAAAGGACATTCTTTCTTTACAGGCGATATGGGTGTCATATGAATCTTGGTGATGAGGGGGATGCTATGGAGTACTAATGAGGGCGTCTCGAGTCCTCTGGTCAGGAGAAAAGGACATTATTCGCGATGAACTGGGATATAGGCGATATGGGTGTCATATGAATCGGGGTGATGAGGCGGATGCTATGCAGTGCTAATGAGGGCGTCTCGAGTCCTCTGGTCAGGAGAAAAGGACATTATTCGCGATGAACTGGGATATAGGCGATATGGGTGTCATATGAATCGGGGTGATGAGGCGGATGCTATGGAGTACTAATGAGGGCGTCTCGAGTCCTCTGGTCAGGGGAAAAGGACATTATTCGCGATGAACTGGGATCTAGGCGATATGGGTGTCATATGAATCGGGGTGATGAGGCGGATGCTATGGAGTACTAATGAGGGCGTCTCGAGTCCTCTGGTCAGGAGAAAAGGACATTATTCGCGATGAACTGGGATATAGGCGATATGGGTGTCATATGAATCGGGGTGATGAGGCGGATGCTATGGAGTACTAATGAGGGCGTCTCGAGTCCTCTGGTCAGGAGAAAAGGACATTATTCGCGATGAACTGGGATATAGGCGATATGGGTGTCATATGAATTGGGGTGATGAGGCGGATGCTATGGAGTACTAATGAGGACATCTCGAGTCTTCTGGTCAGGGGAAAAGGACATTATTCGCGATGAACTGGGATCTAGGCGATATGGGTGTCATATGAATCGGGGTGATGAGGCGGATGCTCTGGAGTACTAATGAGGGCGTTTCGAGTCCTTCGGTCAGCAGAAAAGGACATTCTTTCTTTACAGGCGATATGGGTGTCATATGAATCTGGGTGATGAGGGGGATGGGAATTTGACATCCCATGTGCTTCTATATGGACCGGGCGGGTGTTCCGCGGCGGAGAGACAAAATGGAATGTTATTGCTCACAAAGGAGAAGTATGGGAGGGGTTGACATCTCATGTGGTTCCTGTGCTTCTAAATGGACTGCGCGGGTGTTACGCAGTGGAGGGCTTGTGTCTTTCTCTTTACTTTTTACTAGTTCGTATGTGGTGGAATTACGTCCAGAATTTTGTGTGCAGTAAATGGTGGATTCATCTCATATATATCTCTGTGCTACCAGTGCAAGTTGTTGTTTTGAGTTGTGTGAAAATAGCAAAAAGATAGGGCGCTCTTCTTCACCGCCTTTTCATGCTGGTATCTGGTATGCCGATAACTGTGCCGGCTGCAAAGGGCGGCTGTTCGACAAAATTTTTGAATACATTTTCAGTGTTCACATATTATGAAAGGCCACGTTTATCCGTGGAACTAAACGGCGATTTAACTAAATCGTTTTAGTGTTAGTACTTGACAACATTACAGGTGATTTCCGGCCTTTTCATCGGAATTCATAGGGTAAGTATACGTTTTTTGTTGTGCTAAAATTTTAGTGGATTGATGCGCCCCAAAATGCGGATTTTGACGACGATGTTGACGAACCGGACGAAAGTTTCACCGCCAGGCATCTAGTCCTGTCAGCTGCAGGGAAACTTTCGTCTAGCTCGTCAACAACGCATGCGAGACCCGTATTTTGGGGCGCATCAATCCACTAAAATTTTAGCACAACAAAAAACGTATACTTACCCTATGAATTCCGATGAAAAGGCCGGAAATCACCTGTAATGCCCGGTTCACATTATTCCAGTCCAGTAATGCAGTCCAGCGATCCAGTCCAGTGCTGGACTGGATCATATCGTCTACATGATTCCAGTCCAGTAGTCTGGCGAGTGTGTAATATTTGAACGTGGAAATAATGTAGAAATGATGACAATGCCGTGGGATCAACTTGTCATTCTCACTTCCGGTGACATTCTTCTATTTTTCAGTCATCCGCAAGTGAAAACGATTGATCCAAACGGCCAACGGTTGGCTAAAAATGCAATGAAATTACTTATTACATGGCAAGTTGAATTTGAACTCATACTCACCACACCATCCGAAAGGCTTCCATCAATGCCATCCTTCCATCCAATGATGTCAAATATCGTCCTGGTCAGTAGAATTGTTGCGGTCCTTGACTGCTGCCTTGAGCTGGCATTCTCCATAAACGATCCTCCTCGGCTATCTACAATGATACCGAATAAAAATCCAGATTAGCAAGCTATTGGAGAATGGCACAAAGACGCAGGCACGGATATCAACCACCCGGAAATAACTTCCTATGGCTGGAAACAACACCAATTCACGGTCGACAAGGATCACCGATTGCGGACTGAGCACGATGTAAATAGACAAATGTCATTGAGACTTGTCACCACAACTGTCAGGTCAGCTGCTTTGATCATCAGCTGTTGGCATGGCCCCGCCATCTAATTGTCAGTACCTAATACTAATCGTCGAAAATGCGTTCAATTCGGCACCTTCTTTTGGCGCTAATTGGTAATATGGAAACTGAGCACAGGGACGAAGTGGAAACGGACCGGAGGCATGGAATTTAGTCCAGTGCGAGCCCCCGAAGTATGCGGTTGGGAAATTAGTGCAGAGGAAAACAAAAGAATCGAAGGCAGCCGAAAAACAAAGAGCGACTCAAAGTCTACGGGTAAGTAGGAGGGGAAACCCTGCCCAAAGGTGCCACGTAACGAAAAGGAAAAAAATAATCAAAAGAGTGCTAACCCTAAAATCGGGCCCACTCGTTTTAGGGCTCCGCTGGACGACGTTTTTTAAGAGGCGGCTCTAACCTCCAACGAGGCCACGATCCTATTGCGTGGCGGAACAACGAGCCCCTGGCCGCGTCGTTTGCGGAGAAATTCTCCGATCGCGTTTTTAGAGGCGGCTCTAACCTCCAACGAGGCCACGATCCTATTGCGTGGCGGAACAACGAGCCCCTGGCCGCGTCGTTTGCGGAGAAATTCTCCGATCGCGTTTTCAAGAGGTGGCTCTAACCTCCAACGAGGCCACGATCCTATTGTGTGGCGGAACAACGAGCCCCTGGCCGCGTCGTTTGCGGAGAAAATCTTCGGTCACGTTTTAGAGGCGGCTCTAACCTCCAACGAGGCCACGATCCTATTGCGTGGCGGAACAACGAGCCCCTGGCCGCGTCGTTTGCGGAGAAAATCTTCGGTCACGTTTTAAGAGGCGGCTCTAACCTCCAACGAGGCCACGATCCTATTGCGTGGCGGAACAACGAGCCCCTGGCCGCGTCGTTTGCGGAGAAATTCTCCGATCGCGTTTTCAAGAGGTGGCTCTAACCTCCAACGAGGCCACGATCCTATTGTGTGGCGGAACAACGAGCCCCTGGCCGCGTCGTTTGCGGAGAAAATCTTCGGTCACGTTTCAAGAGGTGGCTCTAACCTCCAACGAGGCCACGATCCTATGGTGCAGCGGAACAACGAGCCCCTGGCCGCGTCGTTTGCGGAGAAAGTCTCCGGTCTCGTTTTTAAGAGGTGGCTCGAACCTCCAAAGAGGCCACGATCCTATTGTGCGGCGGAACAACGAGTCGCTGGCCGCGTCGTTTGCGGAGAAAGTCTCCGGTCTCGTTTTTAAGACTAAATTTAAGTAATTTGCTCAGTATGTGCGTAGTGGTAAGAGTACCTGAAAGCCAGGAACCCTGTTTATTTTAACTTACTATTGCCTTGCAGATCGAGGAATCCCGTAGCGGCCGCCACAGGATATTCCTTCAAGAAAAAAACAGAAAAAAAAGGAAAGGTAATTCTCATTACATATCTCTTAGAGTCTATGTTGTTGGGGTTTGTATGGTACCAGACCTGTAAGGGTGTCCCATCTTTCAGTGGCGCTACTAGTCCGTGGCAAATTTTTTGTAATATTTTGTTTGAATATCAAATTTATTGTAATACTTTTGAATTAGCTTCTATATGCAAAGCACGTATTCGTTAAGTCGTTTCCCTGAAAAGAAAAATATAACAAGTATGAAGTACTAAAAGAACCATGGGCCTTTCCTTCTTGCTACCTTCTCTTTAACATCGGCGTTGGCTGACACCCTTGGTGTCTAGGAATTTGCATTCGGGTCAGATCCGCGTAAAGTATGTTTTCGTTGCAGGCACGTGATTTTTTTTGGTTTTTGAAATCCGAATACATGAGAACATGGAGAAAGGACCTCCCCCACATCTCCCGAACTCGAGTTGCCCACCAGCACGTGCCGCTGCTCCAAGTTCTCATCAACAGAACACCATGCTGTGGTGACAGATGCCCGGAATCGGACGTCTGGTCACGGAACAACGGCTACAATTGTTAACTCGGAATTTATTACAGAATGGCGCCCAACGTGGGGCCCAACTTTGTCCTGTCTTAGCTGCAGGATAATGTTTGGTGCTCGGCGCAGTGAGATCTACTGGTAAAAATACCAGACTTCAAATTTTTTTTGAGGTTTGACACTATGATGGTCTCATTGCACACACACTACCGCATATTTTCCTTGTTTCTACCCTATTTGATCTGGAGTGCCTTCTGCACATTATTTTCAGGTAGTGTGAATTATTAGCAACTCTTTGTGTTAAATTACCGGACGTCACAGGTTATTTCTTTCTTTGTCCGTCCCATGGATTTTCTTTCCATGCATGGAGTCCTTCTCCGACTTAAGCGAATTATTGGATTTAGCAGTAGCTGCAATTACCAGTCCTTTAGTTGCTGAAGAGTCCGCCCATGCCTTTATGTGAGAAGGATGTGACCTTTTTCTAAAGGAGTTTACTCCACCTCAATATGCCAGTTTTTATATTTGGAACAAGTTTATGTTCAGAGATGATTGTGGAATTGCAAAAACTAGTCAGATAGCGTGACAGTTCTTAGCCCATGATACTTGAAAGAATAAGTTCCGGTTCATTAGCTTGGTATGAACTATTCTTAAATCTTTTATTAACATTTTTTTTTGTCTTTCATGGTAGCATTCATTAGTTAATGAATGTACCGAAAGTACTTTTTATTTTTTTTTGTCCCCGAATGCAAAACTATTAAATGAAACCGCTGATTAGCGTCAGTGGTTCGAGGTCAAAAAGAGAAGGAGGTTTTCATGTAAGGAAAGGCCCCATTAGAAATTTTCTTTTCGTTTCAAACTATATAAATTTATTGAATAACTAGGTAGTATTAAGCTCGTTATTATATACTTATAAAAATGTCGATGAACCAAGGTAACATGGTGATCCAACGTAGCAATGAAGATTTGGCTGATGTAGCGGGTGACGATCTGACGCGTTGCTCGTTATGTAGCGTCGACTTTGAGAAAACAGACTCAGCAGTACTAACTCAGTGCGCTCACGCTTTTCATAGCCAATGTTTAGATAATTGGCTCGCGGATAAGCCGACATGTCCGCTCTGTCAGCATACTATCAATCCGAGTAACTTGTATCATCTGAACCTTAACAAAGATGTGGATGATGCAGCAGGAGCTAGTGCTCGTACCATTCGGGGTGCAGTTCCGAAATCGAAACCAGTTACCCGGTCACAGACTAGAGAACAGGTTCTGACCTCGGTGGCCGCTCAGCCCCCTCAGCCAAGCGGTGATAAGACATCAGTCCCGCTTACCTCTACTACAGCAGAACAAATTAGTCCTGTTCTCGAGGATTTGAGATCGCAAATCAATGCTATGGTGGCGGAAGCATTAAGTCAACAATTGTCTCCCCTGTCAATAAGTAACCGGTCGAGGCTGTCACAGCTTCCGTCTTTACCAACGGATAGCCGATCAGAATCCGTCAACCGAATGAACACTAACGTGCAAGCAGCAGCACCGCAAATTCCGTGGTCTGTGGAACAGCCTCTACAGCCCCCGAGGAATCATTCTCGTTTGAATTCACAACCTTTACCTGCCAGAATACCAACTCGGGCTCCCGAGCCCATGCATCAGACTTTTTTAGTCAACCCTAGTGCTCCAGCTCGCCCGTATTCCAACTTACCTAACCAACGAGATTCCTTGCCTTATTCCGAAGCGAGTAATCACGATTTTCGACGTGCAGGTGCAAACACCTATCCGGACGATAGGATTAGTAAAGTTATTGCCGGCTGGAATATCCGCTTTAGTGGGGAAGATTATAATCTGCCAGTAGAAAAGTTCTTGTATCAGGTACGAACTATGGCATCGATCACGTTCAATGGAGATTTGGAATTGGTCACGAGGCATGTACATATTTTGTTGACAGGAAAAGCCGCTAATTGGTACTGGAGGTTTCTTCGAGGAGTAGGTCAGATGAGGTGGGAGGTTTTCTGCAAAGCCTTGCGAGTTCAATTCCAAGAACGACTATCAGATTACGACCTACTGGAATTAATTCGTAATAGACAGCAAGGGCCAACCGAATCGTTTAACGCTTTCCATGAAAGTGTTATGGAGATAATGGATCGCCTGACTCGCAATCTTCCCGAGTGGGAATTAGTTGAAATCTTAAAGCGAAATTTACGCTTTGAGATTCGGCGAGATTTGCTGCACCATTCAATAGAAACCATCGATCAGCTTCGGGCTTTTGTATATCGTAACGAAAATTTAGAGGGCGAAGTTCGCACCCGAGCTGCTACTTCGAAATCGTTTGTAAATAAAAGATTTGTGTCTGAATTATCGGAAGAGGTAATGCCCGAAGGTATACTCATTCCAGAAGTAGAAGAGATCGCGGAAGTCAATTCAGCCGTCACATGCTGGAATTGCCGTAAAAAAGGACACCGTTTCGCTGAGTGTTTTGCGCCTAAAACTGTGTTCTGTTACGGTTGTGGCACACCCGAGGTGTATAAACCTACGTGTTCCAAGTGTACTACTGTTCAAAAAAACGGGAAGTCCCAACACCTGACCTCCCAGCACAAGAATTAAATTCATTCTCGAACCCTGTTGATGCTTCCTCCGAGGCATCCCTGACTGTTACCACAACAGTACCCCCTGCTACCACCGTGACGTCTTCGCCCGTTACTATCTTGACTAGACCGCCAGACAACGCTTCGGCAATTGTTTCTGTTTCGCCAGAAAATGCATACCCGTTCCTTCATCACAGCCTTAAACCTTGGCATATTCGTTGGCGAGAATATCGAACATCTCGTGATCGAATTTTTGGAGCGAGACCTCATAATCCCCCACGTTCCAAACGCTCAACCATGCGTCTTCGTCTATTCTGGAAGACGGTAAAACAAAACCGACGGAATTACTGTTCTGCCATTTGCGCGGGTCGGCAGGAGTCGGATCTTCGACCATATGCAGAAGTAATGATTCTTGGTGAAAAGGTCTCTGGACTAATAGATACCGGAGCTACTCTTAGTTGCTTAGCAGGTGCCTTCGCTAAGAAATTCTTAGAAGAAAATAAATGTCCCTGGGAACGTTTTAACCTCAGCCTCACCACGGCGGATGGAACTCCCCATTTGGCAGTAGGAAGAGTGTCAACCAAAATTACTTTTCGAGGCCAAACCCTCCCCATGACATTTTTGATAATGCCGTCGCTCAAACAAAATCTTTATCTGGGAGTGGATTTTGTACGCCAATTTCGTCTCGCGCCGGACCTATTTGGTACCCCTCTACATTCTGTGTCACCTCACATTGAACAAATCGAGACCAACGTTAATAAACATGCACTTAACGCTATGCAACAGGCGAGACTCGACGCAACTATTGCAATCTTTCCGTCTTTTTCCTTGGAGGGCTTAGGACGTACGACACTCTGTAAACACGTCATCGATGTCGGCGATAGCGCCCCGATTAAGCAGAGACACTTCGCGGTCTCTTCCGCCATCGAGAAGCTCCTCTATAAGGAAATCGACCGGATGCTTGCACTAGGTGTGATTGAGGAGTCGCAAAGTGCATGGTCTTCTCCCGTAACGTTAATTGTGAAGCCTGGAAAGGTCCGACTCTGCTTGGACGCTCGAAAGGTGAATGCCGTCACTGTAAAGGATGCTTATCCTTTACCTCTCATAGATGGTATCTTAAGTCGGCTGCCCAAAGCCAAATATATTACTAGCCTCGATTTAAAGGATGCCTTTTGGCAGATACCACTCGATGAGAGGTCTAAGGATAAGACTGCCTTTACAGTGCCCGGAAGGCCGTTGTATCAGTTCGTGACGATGCCGTTCGGACTGTGCAACGCGCCTCAGTCCATGCAGAGGTTGATGGATCGAGTGATACCCTGTCACCTACGCCATCAAGTTTTCGTCTATCTGGACGACCTATTGATAGTCACTGAAACCTTTGACGAACACATTACTGTCCTTCAGGAAGTCGCTCTTAGCTTAAAAAAGGCCGGACTCACTCTCAATATAGAGAAGTCAAAATTCCTAATGAAGGAAGTTCGGTATTTAGGCCACATCGTAGGGAATGGAACGATTAGCACGGACCCTGATAAGACACAGGGCATTGCAGAATTTCCTCAGCCAAAGTCAGTGAAGCAGTTGCGACGATTTTTGGGTTTATGCGGCTGGTATCGCCGATTTGTGAAAGATTATGCATCAGTGTCGGCACCCCTGACAGACATGCTGCGCGGAGGACGTGGTTTCTCTTGGACGGAGAAGGGTCTTGAGGCATTTAATGCACTAAAGACGAGCCTAACAACCGCTCCTGTACTTCACAGTCCCAATTTTCAAAAACCTTTTGGAATACATTGTGACGCCTGCCAATCTGGTATAGGCGCCGTCCTGGTACAACTAGTGGACGATGGAAGTGAAGTACCCATCGCATTTATGTCCAAGAAGCTCAACTCCGCCCAGAGAAACTATACTGTCTCCGAGCAGGAATGTCTGGCAGCGGTGACCGCACTGAAAAAGTTTCGAGCTTATGTCGAAGGACACGAGTTCGAAATAGTTACCGACCACGCATCGCTTAAGTGGCTCATGTCGCTGCCTGATCTGCACGGACGATTGGCTAGGTGGGCGCTAAAGTTACAAGGTTATACATTTTCTATTAAACACCGGAAAGGCTCCCAACATGTCGTTCCTGACACTTTATCGCGTGTATACGCAGCCGATTGTTTAGAGTCGATAGAAATCGCGGAAGCAGATTTGGAAGTGGACCTGAATTCACCTCATTTTAAATCCGAATCCTACACTAATTTGATAACAAACATTATCGAAAATCAATCGCGACTACCAGACTTAAGAGTGGTTGACGACTTCGTGTATAGGCGCTCGGAGTATGCGACCGGGGATGAAACGCAGGAGGAGAATTCCTGGAAATTGTGGATCCCCTCAGAGTTAACGTCATCATTGATAGCACGCGCGCATGACAATCCACTATGCGCTCATGGCGGCTTTGGAAAGACATTAAAACGCCTAAAAACGTTCTACTATTGGCCTAAAATGTCCGTCGAAGTCAAGAATTACGTGAATGCGTGCAGCATATGCAAGGAGACTAAGGCTCCGAATAGAGTTCTTAGACCTCCAATGGGGAATCTTGTAATCCCCGATCGCATATTCCAGCGCCTTTATATTGATTTCCTTGGCCCATACCCTCGCTCCCGTGGCGGAAACATTGGAGCTATCGTCATCTTGGATCAGTTGTCCAAATTCGTTTTTATTGAGCCCGTGCGAAAACTTAACGCTAAATTATTGGTGGCTTTCTTAGAGAAGAATGTGTTCCATATCTTCGGCGTCCCTGAAAGCATACTGTCAGATAACGGCGTTCAGTTTAAGTCGACACTTTTCAAGGACCTCTTGTCACAATATGGGATTAAACACCAATTTACAGCCCTATACTCGCCTCAGGCAAATGCCTCGGAGCGAGTGAACCGTTCTATAGTAGCGGCCATCCGCTCGTATGTCGAACCGAACCAATTGGATTGGGATGCAAAGCTTTCCGCAATTGGAAGTGCCCTTCGGTCTGGTTACCATTCTTCCACTGGGGTTTCTCCCTATTTCTCAGTTTTTGGACAAAACATGATTCAGCACGGTACCACTTATACTCTGCTCCGCAATCTAAAGATGCTGGACGAACCTACGGCTCATGTAACACCCGACATTAAACTGGCTCTAATACGCTCTAACATACAACAGAAAATTCAAGAGTCCTACAACACTAACCAACGGACCTATAATTTGCGATCCCAGCCAGTAGAATATAAACCAGGGGACATTGTGTTTCGACGAAATTTTGCGCAAAGCGACTTCACGAAACACTACAATGTAAAATTAGATCGAAAGTTTCTTCCAGCCCAGGTTACGAAAAAGATAGGAACTGCCTGCTACTTGCTATCTGATTTGAAGGGAAAATCATTGGGTAAATTCCATGCAAAAGATCTAAGACGTTAATCTTCAGGCTCTTGTACCTCATCTACCTTCGTTACAATAACCTGCCCTGTAATATTTGAACGTGGAAATAATGTAGAAATGATGACAATGCCGTGGGATCAACTTGTCATTCTCACTTCCGGTGACATTCTTCTATTTTTCAGTCATCCGCAAGTGAAAACGATTGATCCAAACGGCCAACGGTTGGCTAAAAATGCAATGAAATTACTTATTACATGGCAAGTTGAATTTGAACTCATACTCACCACACCATCCGAAAGGCTTCCATCAATGCCATCCTTCCATCCAATGATGTCAAATATCGTCCTGGTCAGTAGAATTGTTGCGGTCCTTGACTGCTGCCTTGAGCTGGCATTCTCCATAAACGATCCTCCTCGGCTATCTACAATGATACCGAATAAAAATCCAGATTAGCAAGCTATTGGAGAATGGCACAAAGACGCAGGCACGGATATCAACCACCCGGAAATAACTTCCTATGGCTGGAAACAACACCAATTCACGGTCGACAAGGATCACCGATTGCGGACTGAGCACGATGTAAATAGACAAATGTCATTGAGACTTGTCACCACAACTGTCAGGTCAGCTGCTTTGATCATCAGCTGTTGGCATGGCCCCGCCATCTAATTGTCAGTACCTAATACTAATCGTCGAAAATGCGTTCAATTCGGCACCTTCTTTTGGCGCTAATTGGTAATATGGAAACTGAGCACAGGGACGAAGTGGAAACGGACCGGAGGCATGGAATTTAGTCCAGTGCGAGCCCCCGAAGTATGCGGTTGGGAAATTAGTGCAGAGGAAAACAAAAGAATCGAAGGCAGCCGAAAAACAAAAAGCGACTCAAAGTCTACGGGTAAGTAGGAGGGGAAACCCTGCCCAAAGGTGCCACGTAACGAAAAGGAAAAAAATAATCAAAAGAGTGCTAACCCTAAAATCGGGCCCACTCGTTTTAGGGCTCCGCTGGACGACGTTTTTCAAGAGGCGGCTCTAACCTCCAACGAGGCCACGATCCTATTGCGTGGCGGAACAACGAGCCCCTGGCCGCGTCGTTTGCGGAGAAATTCTCCGATCGCGTTTTCAAGAGGTGGCTCTAACCTCCAACGAGGCCACGATCCTATTGTGTGGCGGAACAACGAGCCCCTGGCCGCGTCGTTTGCGGAGAAAATCTTCGGTCACGTTTTAGAGGCGGCTCTAACCTCCAACGAGGCCACGATCCTATTGCGTGGCGGAACAACGAGCCCCTGGCCGCGTCGTTTGCGGAGAAAATCTTCGGTCACGTTTTAAGAGGCGGCTCTAACCTCCAACGAGGCCACGATCCTATTGCGTGGCGGAACAACGAGCCCCTGGCCGCGTCGTTTGCGGAGAAATTCTCCGATCGCGTTTTCAAGAGGTGGCTCTAACCTCCAACGAGGCCACGATCCTATTGTGTGGCGGAACAACGAGCCCCTGGCCGCGTCGTTTGCGGAGAAAATCTTCGGTCACGTTTCAAGAGGTGGCTCTAACCTCCAACGAGGCCACGATCCTATGGTGCAGCGGAACAACGAGCCCCTGGCCGCGTCGTTTGCGGAGAAAGTCTCCGGTCTCGTTTTTAAGAGGTGGCTCGAACCTCCAAAGAGGCCACGATCCTATTGTGCGGCGGAACAACGAGTCGCTGGCCGCGTCGTTTGCGGAGAAAGTCTCCGGTCTCGTTTTTAAGACTAAATTTAAGTAATTTGCTCAGTATGTGCGTAGTGGTAAGAGTACCTGAAAGCCAGGAACCCTGTTTATTTTAACTTACTATTGCCTTGCAGATCGAGGAATCCCGTAGCGGCCGCCACAGGATATTCCTTCAAGAAAAAAACAGAAAAAAAAGGAAAGGTAATTCTCATTACATATCTCTTAGAGTCTATGTTGTTGGGGTTTGTATGGTACCAGACCTGTAAGGGTGTCCCATCTTTCAGTGGCGCTACTAGTCCGTGGCAAATTTTTTGTAATATTTTGTTTGAATATCAAATTTATTGTAATACTTTTGAATTAGCTTCTATATGCAAAGCACGTATTCGTTAAGTCGTTTCCCTGAAAAGAAAAATATAACAAGTATGAAGTACTAAAAGAACCATGGGCCTTTCCTTCTTGCTACCTTCTCTTTAACATCGGCGTTGGCTGACACCCTTGGTGTCTAGGAATTTGCATTCGGGTCAGATCCGCGTAAAGTATGTTTTCGTTGCAGGCACGTGATTTTTTTTGGTTTTTGAAATCCGAATACATGAGAACATGGAGAAAGGACCTCCCCCACATCTCCCGAACTCGAGTTGCCCACCAGCACGTGCCGCTGCTCCAAGTTCTCATCAACAGAACACCATGCTGTGGTGACAGATGCCCGGAATCGGACGTCTGGTCACGGAACAACGGCTACAATTGTTAACTCGGAATTTATTACAAGTGTGTTGTTGATTCGGTAACTATAGTAACAATGATTTCTGGGCGAGCTGGAATCAAAAAGTAGACCGACAATCCAGTCACTGGACTGGATTGCTGGATTGAATTGCTGTCCAGTGCCGGTTCACATTATTCCAGTAGCAGTCCAGCGCTGGACTGGATTACTGGACTCGATTGGTTACTGGAATAATGTGAACCGGGCATTATGTTGTCATTTGACAACAACTTTGAATTCACTTTTTGGAGCACTTCCGGGAGTTTCCGCTGAACTCGCCGGCCCAAGGATTCGTCCCATGGTAGTGCTGTACCATTCACACCAGCCAAATTGCCGGAAAATTAACGAAAAGTGCGAAATTTTCCGTGTCGCACTTTCATAATCACACTCATGTTTCACGCACTTTCGAGCAGTTCATTTTACTCGATATTTCCCGGCACTTTACGTTTTTTTGCACTTTCACACGGCACTGATAGCCACTTCTTTTATTTTCACTTAAAACCACGACACTAAACTCACAAATATCGCGAAATTTTACCGGGCGACCGCGCGAGTTCACACTTGGTTGACTGCTTGTCATGTCGTTAGTGCTTTGACAATCAGCCGACACTCCGGCCTGAGAGTAAAGATGGCAGTGACCACACGCGTTCTTCACTTTGTTTACATATATGGTTCACTGCTTGTCATGACGCCATTGCTTTGACACTACGGCCTGTCAGTAAAGATGGCGGCGGTAGCATCTTTCACTACGTTTATATCGCGGGACTATCTTCGAGATCTGACTAAATCGATCTAGCTCTCGACGATATAAACGTATCGGTTTAGTTAGTTTTGATTTTGGCTTATCTCCACTAGCGATGCGGAACTGGACTAAAAAAAATTGGGACTATGTTTCTGTCATCGCTAATGTTGACGCGGTGGTTGACGTTTCCTCTGTTGTCGTTTTTTTTGTCCGGCGCTTGTTTTGTTTGCAATTTCAGGAAAGCAGTGCGTGATCACGGGCAAGAAAAAGTCTTTTTCAGTCGTAACATTTATATCTGTCAAATTTATCTGTGCTGTCAACGGAGAAAGAAGAAGAAGAAATACCTCTCAGTATGGTCGGTATACGCTCCACCAACAAGTACTAACACTAAAACGATTTAGTTAAATCGCCGTTTAGTTCCACGGATAAACGTGGCCTTTCATAATATGTGAACACTGAAAATGTATTCAAAAATTTTGTCGAACAGCCGCCCTTTGCAGCCGTTGCACAGTTATCGGCATACCAGATACCAGCATGAAAAGGCGGTGAAGAAGAGCGCCCTATCTTTTTGCTATTTTCACACAACTCAAAACAACAACTTGCACTGGTAGCACAGAGATATATAGGAGATGAATCCACCATTTACTGCACACAAAATTCTGGACGTAATTCCACCACATACGAACTAGTAAAAAGTAAAGAGAAAGACACAAGCCCTCCACTGCGTAACACCCGCGCAGTCCATATAGAAGCACAGGAAGCACATGAGATGTCAACCCCTCCCATACTTCTCCTTTGTGAGCAATAACATTCCATTTTGTCTCTCCGCCGCGGAACGCCCGCCCGGTCCATATAGAAGCACATGGGATGTCAAATTCCCATCCCCCTCATCACCCCGATTCATATGACACCCATATCACCAGTAAAGAAAGAATGTCCTTTTCTCCTGACCGAAGGACTCGAAACGCCCTCATTAGTACTCCATAGCATCCGCCTCATCACCCCGATTCATATGACACCCATATCGCCTAGATCCCAGTTCATCGCGAATAATGTCCTTTTCCCCTGACCAGAGGACTCGAGATGTCCTCATTAGTACTCCATAACATCCGCCTCATCACCCCGATTCATATGACACCCATATCGCCTATATCCCAGTTCATCGCGAATAATGTCCTTTTCTCCTGACCAGAGGACTCGAGACGCCCTCATTAGTACTCCATAGCATCCGCCTCATCACCCCGATTCATATGACACCCATATCGCCTATATCCCAGTTCATCGCGAATAATGTCCTTTTCTCCCGACCAGAGGACTCGAGACGCCCTCATTAGTACTCCATAGCATCCCCCTCATCACCCAGATTCATATGACACCCATATCGCCTGTAAAGAAAGAATGTCCTTTTCTGCTGACCGAAGGACTCGAAACGCCCTCATTAGTACTCCATAGCATCCGCCTCATCACCCCGATTCATATGACACCCATATCGCCTAGATCCCAGTTCATCGCGAATAATGTCCTTTTCCCCTGACCAGAGGACTCGAGACGCCCTCATTAGTACTCCATAGCATCTGCCTCATCACCCCGATTCATATGACACCCATATCGCCTATATCCCAGTTCATCGCGAATAATGTCCTTTTCTCCTGACCAGAGGACTCGAGACGCCCTCATTAGTACTCCATAGCATCCGCCTCATCACCCCGATTCATATGACACCCATATCGCCTAGATCCCAGTTCATCGCGAATAATGTCCTTTTCTCCTGACCAGAGGACTCGAGACGCCCTCATTAGTACTCCATAGCATCTGCCTCATCACCCCGATTCATATGACACCCATATCGCCTATATCCCAGTTCACTGCAAAGAATGTGCTTTTCATGATAATTCATTGATCAACAGCAACAGCAAGCCATTATGCTCCACAACCATCCTTATCACAACGATCCCATAAAAAAAATTGCAATCGCGCCGTCCCTACTTATGTGAAAGATGCATATATTATTTCACTTTCTGCCGCATATTTTGTTTCGGCTTGAAACAGAAAATGTCTATGCATGGATTCTTTCGGTTCCACACTCAATGCCTAATTTCGTTTAGAAACGAAAGTGAGTACATCAAAACCATCTATAGAACAAGCCTGGAAGTAGGCCGGTCACAGACACAACTACTACGCAAAGTAGGCCGATGTCAAACGAAAATTTGCACGGTGTCTTATGGAACGCGAGTGGTTCGGCGGAACATTTTACACGAAAAATGTGGGTTCTCGGTCGATTCGCGCAGTGAAAAGTGGATATGTTGTGAAGTGGAGTGTCGCGCTAAGTGTGAAAAGAAAAAATTGCGGAAAAACCTAAATTTTCTACGAAATTCGCGTGTTTTAAGTTGCCGTGGAAAAGTGTTGTTTACATTCGGGTGGCACGTGATCAATTTGTGAGAGAGCCGCAGTGACAATATGGCGGCTGTTAAATGTTGTGAATTTCGGTCGAATTTAATTGAAAATATTGAAATATTAGATTTTAATTTTTTTCGGTTCGTGAAGTGTGAAGTGAAGTGCAATTAGTGCGAAAATGCGGATATTAAGTTGAAGTATCCGGCATAACGTTTTATTGGTTGTTTAAGAAGTCAATCAATTGACGATTATGCCTGAACGACTTCAATTTAAGAAGCAACTTTTTATTTTGATTCTTGATGCCTTATTATCTAGGTAAGTACGCTGATGTTGTGTTTGTCCGGTTCAACTGGAGGTACCCCATGAGGTGTGGTTGCCGTTCTGCTACAAGTGTCCTGAAAATAGTGTTGTGAGGAGGACAAAAATGCCGCCATTTGACATAATGTTCCGGCATTAGAATGGATGGTTTGTTTTTTAATTATTTTGTTCCAGGAATGCTAAATGTACTCAAAACAGTACAAACGGTATCCCTCAACGTAAGTAGGGTTTTAGCAGATTTTATACATTTATATTCTGATTCTCATAGGAACAATGAAATTTTAATGGGAGTTCCGGGAATGATAACACTCTGGTTGTGCAATCTAAGTAATCAGTTGTTGAACATTCCCGGAAAAACTTCTGTTATTTACAACAACGTCATCTTTTTCTTTTTTTAAATACATAATTGAATTCCCATTTAAAACAAGAAATTTAAATATTTTCAAATGCTTTCTTTTAGGTTGACGAAAGTGGCTGCGCTATGAGACCAAGGAATTGAGTATTGGCAAAATTTCGGCCAAAATTCCAAAAGAACAGCGCAATGAACGAAGAAGAGGAGGGATCTGATGAAGCCGATTTATACGACGGAAATAGTGCTTGCTCCCACGGCAGCCGGTTCTACGCACCGAAGCGACCCATTGAACAGCATGGCCGAGGGTTGCCAAAATCCTTCATCACCAGGCGTTGCTACTACAACAAGGATATAGCGCTGCTTCTGAAAATGAGGAAAAAGGTAAACATTGAACATTTTGCAGTATATTTTCACAATAATCAGCTCCAGAGCTAACAAAGATACCTGACTCGTCTCGCCTGACCAACTTGAGTTACAAAATAGTGCAATCGTTGGAGTTAGAGTTTACCATTTTCCAGATACTGTCGATCTGAATGATTGCAAAGCAGTCTTTTTCGCCCTACCCGACCATGAGAAGATTTTCTGGAATATCCAACAGATTCCCTGTTAACACCAGCCTTACTTCTTGGCAATATCATTTTGGGTGCCGAAGACCAGACGCTTGTCACACATTCATTCGCATTCGGTGATAATTTGTCTGATTGCGTTGTCCATTATTGAATGAATGAATGAAGCTAGTGGCTGGAAATTTTGGTCAAATGTTTGTACTGGGATCTATTTGGTTGTTATTAAAAATGCGCAAGATTGGACAAAAAGAACCTCTACCTCCCCTTCGAGTGAGGTGACAAATAGGCAATAACTTTCGATAGAATGAAGCTAGCGACTTGAAAAATTCGACAAATATTTGTAGAATGGGTTAGTTAACTGATTTTGAGAATGGTCAACATCCTCCCCTATAAACTGGCCCTATAGCAAACTCAGTTTTAATGCATATGGTCGTTGCCAATTGGTAGTTTTGGTATCACCACTAGGTCGGTACAAGGTTAGATTATATACGCTTCGGACTCCAGGCGACGCGCGCCCCATCTGTCGCCTGCTGAGGACGTTTCGACACTTAGATGCCCGGGCCGAATAGAACGCGAGTGGTGACACTTACGTTAAAGAGTCGTCAAGGAGTTTGAAGGTGGTCGTAACTCCTACCAACGTCCATTTTATTTTTATACCCTTCACGGATGTGATAGGGTATATTAACTTTGTCATGAAGTTTGCAACGCACAGAAGGAAGCATCTCCGACCATATAAACTATTATATATATATTCTTGGTCAGTATGATGAGTCGATTAAGCTTTTATCCGTCTGTCTGTCTGTTTCAATGCAAACTAGTCCCTCAGTTGTAAAGCTATCAAAGTGAAATTTCGTAAAAAGCCTTCTTTCTATTGCACGCTCTAAATATGTCGGAACCAATGGAATCGGACCACTACGTCATATAGCTGCCATAGGAACGACTGGTTCAAAAATTCGTCTTTGTGAGAAAAACTTTTTTATTTTTAAAGATATCTTTTCCAAATTTCACACTTATCAATAGTATTTCTAGTCAAATCACATTCCCGAATTTGGTTGAAATTGGACTACTCTATCGTATAGCTGTCATAGGAACGACCATTTCAAAAGCAAGTTTTTGTTAGAAAAACTTTTCCATTCCTGAAGATATCCTTACCAAATTTCATATTATTCAATCATATTGACTGTCAAACCACGTTCCTAAATGTGGTTGGAATCGACCCACTATTTCATATACCTCTCATAGGAACAGAGAAATCGGAACAAGTTTTACTATTGTACTAATTTCAAAGTAGCAAATGCACCATAAGTCACAACGACGAAGCGCGAAAAGTGTCGTACCTTCGGCAAGCTAGCCGAAGGCTAGCTTGTTTAAAATAACACTTCAAATATACATGTATATGTATAATACATAAAATATATCAATTATTTCATTATTTATTTCAAAAAATTTGCACATATTTCATAATACAATCGTATAAATAAAATAAATAAACATAATTTACCATTTGTAATTTTAGGTATGATGATAGGACGAATGCTGATATTTCCCCGGACAACACTTAGAGATGAAAAAGCAATATTATTTTCATAAGACTTACACGGAAGAATGTAATTGTAAATTTAATCGGTCATATTACAACAACAACGACGACCACACAAACGACTAAACGATTATTCTTTCGGATCCTGGAATGTACGCTCCCTGAACAAACCGGGGGCCGAGAAGGCCCTCCTTCAACAGGTCGAAAAGTACAAACTGAGCATTACTGCAGTCCAGGAAACAAATTGGCTTGGCAGCGAGATCAATGACAAGAAATCGCACACAATTTTTACAAGTGGCAAACTATCGGGCCGCAAGGAGTTTGGAGTAGCATTTATAGTGGACAATCACCTCAAACCGCATATTACTGACTTCAAACCCATAAATGAACGGCTGTGTGCGATTCGCATCAAGACTCGATTCTTCAATCTCTGGCTCATCAATGTGCATGCCCCCACTGAAGTAAAAGAAGACACAGTAAAAGACGAGTTCTACGCCCGCCTTGAAACTCTCTTCGACTCACTTCCAACAAACGACGTCAAATTGCTGCTGGGAGACTTTAACGCGAAAGTCGGGAATGAAAGTTGGCATCGGGGGACCTCTGGAGGCCACAGCCTCCATGAAGAATGTAACGATAACGGCCAGCGACTTATCGACTTCGCCTGCAGCAGGAATCTAGTCGTAAGCTCTACGTGTTTCCCGCATCGACGCATTCACAAGCAGACCTGGAAGTCTCCAGACGCACATACCGTCAACCAAATTGACCACATCCTCATTTGCAGGAGATTGGCGTCTAGTGTCATGGATGTCCGCTTCTATCGAGGAGCAAACTGCGACTCAGATCATCACTTGGTGAAGACGACCTACAGATGTAGAATCTCCTCAGTGCACCAGTCAAGAATCAGCCCTCCCAAAATCTTTGCGGTTGATAAGCTCTTGAGTGATGCTACAGCGGTGGCGTATACTACCGCCCTTGAGGAAAAACTATCACCTATGCTACACAACATCAGCAACACAGGCGTCCATGGGTTTTGGGAAGAACTCAAGGGTACCATCAAGGATGTCGCAGAGAAGGCCGTGGGATATAAAGCCCGGCGAGCGCGAAATGACTGGTTCGACGAAGAATGCAAAAATTCACTTGACGCGAAAAACGAGGCCTACAGACAATGGATTCAACGAGGAACCAGAGCCAGAAGAGAAAAATATGACGAGCTACGGCGAATATCGAATAGAATAATTAGACGTAAGAAACGTAAATACTTTGACGAGCAGTTGCTGAACATAAATGAAAACTTAGCTAATAGGAACACCAGACAAGCGTACAAGCTAGTAAATACAATTAAGAACGGCTACCAACCCAAGACTAGCCTTTGTAAGGACAAGGATGGAAACATCATCAGCGACACCGATGGTATTAACAAACGATGGGCCTCTTATTTTGAAGAGCTTCTAAACCGACCATCTAACATCCCCACACAGGAAGCTCTCGATGATATTGTTGATCTAGGCCCACCCATTCAACCCCCGACAGTAGAGGAAGTTGATCTCACGTTGCGGTCACTAAAACGAAATAAAGCGCCGGGCGCTGACGAGATCCCAGCTGAACTGCTAAGATTCGGTGGAACAAGTCTAGTTGATGCCATACATCAATTACTCCTGCGAGTATGGGAGAACGAGGAGATCCCAGACGATTGGCGCAGAAGCGTCATCTGTCCAATCCATAAAAAGGGAGATAAATTGCGGTGTGAGAATTACAGGGGCATGTCACTAGTTTGTACGTCCTATAAAATTTTGACGAAAATTCTGGAAAATAGAATAAAACCGTACGCAGAACGAGTCATTGGCGAATATCAAAGCGGTTTCAGACCTGGTCGCTCCACAACCGATCAGCTCTTCTCAGTCAAACTGATACTCCAGAGGTGCTGGGAATACAACGTAAACGTATACCAAATCTTTGCCGACTTCAAGCAGGCATACGACAGTATCGATCGTGGAGTACTGTACAACATCATGCGACATAACTTTGGAGTGAAACTCCAAAGTTATGTCGCTTAAAAAGCTGCTTTTGTCCTAACCTAAGGACTCAAAATGCCGTACGCCCAGTGCATTAGTCTCATCAGCCCGAATCAGGAAATACCCATAGCCATCTGCTCCAAGGCAAACTTATAAAAACGATTCAGGAAATACCCATATTGGAGACATTTCATGCTCAATGAAGTTCTTTTGTCCTGACGAAAGGACTCAAAATGCCAATCAATCACACTCCAAATTATTTAAAAACCCTTGAAAATAATGGAAACACAAAATTTAGAATGTTAATTGAAAATTTTTACTCACCTCAGATGCAACACAAATCGCCACAATTCAATGAATATTGAATGACAGACATTTTAGCGCGGGCGCCAAATTTATTGAGCGGGATGTTGGGAGCCGTCACTGATTTTTTGAAATACATTGATTCACTTTACTCTTTGTAAAATTTTTAAATAATGGTCCTGAAAAGGACCTTTTCGTCATTGAAATTAATCAATAGCGAAAACTATTTTGTATTCCTCGTTAATGACGCGCTCCTCAACTGCGTCATCGAAGGATTCGGCATTATCACCGCGATTCGTCTTTGAAAAGTAATTTACAAGACTCGAATCCAAACACAAAATCCCGCAAATGCTGCCGCGAAAATCCTCTTTGCGCCAAAATGGGACGACGCAGTCGTTTGTTAAATGCAGCGGCCGCTAGATCACCATCGAAATGTGTTGGTCGTCATCATCGTATGGAGGTCTGAGTACATGGGCCCCCAGGTGTTCGTTAAGGGCTGAAAAGAGTTTAACATCTCAGTTAGTAATTAATTTAAGAACTAATTGGGTTAGACTCCCCGTTATTGAACATTCCTTTCTTGTATTGTACATCGTCTTGACAAAGGTCGGACTGTTTGGAGAGGAATAGAAAATATCCTGTCTTGTATCTGTAGGATTGAGTCGCCCGATTTCCTCCGTTGACCAGAACCAATTTCAATTTAATTGTGCCCGGAACAACTAAAACAACACAAAACTGCACAAAACACGTCCACTACACACAACACAATTGACACCAAAACAAATGTCAACAAATCTATGACAGTGCTCTCGTGCTCTTTGTGAGAGCTGTCAGAAAGTAGACTGGGAGCGTAGCAGCCGTCAAATAGTAGGCCGGTGCACTGAACTGAAATCCTGGTTCCAGGCTTGTTCTATAGATGGTTTTGGAGTACATGGCTATTCTCGCTTTCGTTCGCATACTTTACTTCGATTTGAAATCGAAATTATCCATGCAGGGATATTTCGTTAATTTTCCGATAAATACTTTCAGTTCCAAACGAAAGTATCCATTTGGATTATTTCGTATGCCTTATTTCGCTATGGCTTATTTCGGTGCCCCTCGAGTTCAGTTAATATGTGGTGAATATGTGGTTGTCAAACCCTTGGCACCAACCCAGTATCTATTTAGACACAAACCGAAATCTAAACTAGGAATGTACCCCTTATCGCTCTAAAGGGCCATTTCCTCCTAATTGTGGCTGTCGTTTTCAGCTCAACGGGGTAAGTTTGTGTGCGTTGGAGTTAGTGCGTCCCTGTCTATTTAGTATTGCCAGAATCGAAAAACAAGAGAATGAACGCACTTTTGGTATTACTCGATCGATCTGCTGTGATAGTCTTATCTCTTTCTGGTAAACAGAAACATATGACGCGGTGGTTTTGCTATCTGCTTTCCGCAATTCCATTGTGTACCGACAGTGAAATTCAATACATATGCAACAAATCCAACAGGAACAACCATCTTCTCAGTTGTACTGAGTTCCACCTCTTATCTACTTCCTCTATGTAAGTGCGTCCCTGTCTACGAAATTATTTGTACTGAGTTCCACCACTGCCACTGCCATCTTTACTCTCAGGCCGGAGTGTCAGCTGATTGTCAAAGCACTAACGACATGACAAGCAGTCAACGAAGTGTGAACGCGTGCGGTCGCCCGATGAAATATCGCCATAATTGTGTGTAAAAGTTAGTTTAGTGCCGGAATTTTAAGTGTAACTAAAAGAAGTGGCTATCAGTGCCGTGTGAAAGTGAAAATAAACGTGAAGTGCCGGGAAATATCGAGTAAAATGGTGTATTGAAAAGTGCGAGGTTAGGAAAGTGCGACACGGGAAATTTCGCATTTTTCGTTTATTTTCCGGCAATTCGGCAAGTGTGAATGGTACAGCACTACCCTGGGACGAATCCTCGGGCCGCTGAGTTTAGCGGAAACTCCCGGAAGTGCCCCAAAAAGTGAATTCAAAGTGGTTGTCAAATGACAATATTACAGGTGATTTCCGGCCTTTTCATAGGGTAAGTATGCGTTTTTTGTTGTGGTAGAATTTGAGTGGATTGATGCGCCCCAAAGTGTGGATTTTGACCACGATGTTGACGAACCGGATGAAAGTTTCACTGCTAGGCATCTAGTCCTGTCAGCTGCAGTGAAAATTTCGTCTGGCTCGTCAACAACGCGTTTAAGACCCGTATTTTGGGGCGCATCAATTCACTAAAATTTTTGCACAACAAAAAACGTATACTTACCCTATGAATTCCGATGAAAAGGCCGGAAATCACCTGTAATATTGTCATTTGACAACCACTTTGAATTCACTTTTTGGGGCACTTCCGGGAGTTTCCGCTGAACTCACCGGCCCAAGGATTCGTCCCAGGGTAGTTCTGCACCATTCACACTAGCCAAATTACCGGAAAATTAACGAAAAATGCGAAATTTTTCGTGTCGCACTTTCATAACCACTCATGTCTCGCGCACTTTCGAGCAGTTCATTTTGGTCGGAAGTTCGCGGCACCTTGCGTTTTTTTTCACTTCCAAATATCAGTGACAAGCACTACTTTCAACTGCACTTAAAATCGCGACAATAAAATCACTTTTACGCACGAAAATCGCCAAATTTCAAGAGGTCGACTGCACGCGTTCTTCACTTTGTTTACATATGGTTCACTGCTTGTCATGACGTCATTGCTTTGACACTCCGGCCTGAGAGTTAAGATGGCGGTGGTTCCACCTTTTATCTACTTCCTCTTTGCTGCCGATGCCGCTGCTGCTGCATTCAATCTGGTTAGGCGGCTATTACACTATAAAAGTTCTTTTACAAATATCGTTTGTAAAAGATATTTTCGAAGAACTTTTCTAGTGTAATAGCCGCCTAAGAAAAGATTTGCGACTTGTTTCAAGTGCTTTTCTTACATGCTTGCACACTTTCCCCCTTAAGGCCGGTTGACACGTTCAAAGTGCACTTTGGCAAAGTATGACTTGGCCAGAATATCCACCATTGTGAATTACCACTTTGCCACTTGCAAAAAACGCTGGATTTAGCATTTCTAGGGAATTTATACCAAAACACATTGTTCATACCACCGTAAATCGAATAAAAAACACCAACAACTCACTATTTCCCGCCCCAACAACTTTTTTCTGTGAACTTGTCGATTTACAGTCAATTCTTTGATGGAAAGTTGAGCACCATCCTACTTTGCTTTGATAGGACGCTAGAGACTTCAAAGCACTTTGAAGGGGGTTGACACGTTCAAAGTAACCTCAAAGTAGGTTGTCAACGTACTTTGCCAAAGTGTACTTTGAACGTGTCAACCGGCCCTTAGGCGGCTAAAATTACGTTTAAATAATATTACGTTTACACTATCCCCAGATTACTTCATCTGCAGCGTAATCTGGGTGTGGTGAGTTCAAAATTGTATGTATTTGACAGTCGCAGATTATCTCAGCTGGCGCAGATGAAGTAATCTGCGGATAGTGTAAACGTAATATTACGTTTACACTATCCCCAGATTACTTCATCTGCTGCGTAATCTGGGTGTGGTGAGTTCAAAATTGTATGTATTTGACAGTCGCAGATTATCTCAGCTGGCGCAGATGAAGTAATCTGCAGATAGTGTAAACGTAATATAATATCATTCATTTTAAAATATCGTGAGTCAAAGATATTTGTAAGAGCACGTTGACACGATCAAACTACGGTTTGACAAACCACCTACTTGAACGTGTCAACCCCTTGTCAAACTGGTTTGATGTCTTGTGCTTCTGTCAAACCGTAGTTGGACGGTGCTCAACTTTTCATCAAATGTTAGTTTGTCAAATCGTAGTTTGATCATGCCAACGCGCTCTAAAAGAACTTTTATAGTGTAATAGCCGCCTTAGGGCCTTATTTTTTATTGAGCTCAGACTATTTTTTATGTACTCTGTGACTGTATAACCGACAAGTTGCGGAACTGTTCGCGAGCGGTTCCGATTGCTCGTTACCTTCTGAACCCAGCACATGTCAAACTTTCTGTAGACGGTTGTCAGCGAGAAGGTGCAATCTCATTGTATTTTGTGTCCCATTAGAGTTCAGAATGATTACTGCTGCGAATTTTCCTGAATACAACGTACCGGGTGTTGTGAAACACGATTTTCATCCATACGAATCAAACGGAGGGTAATGTGTATTGTATTTATCATGTATTAGTTTTTCATGACTTATTTTTAGGAGTGTGGTTGCAATTGCCGGTGATGATTTTGCGGTTATTGCTGCGGACACCCGTTTGAGTAGTGGTTACTCCATACACACTCGAAAGCAAAACAAGCTTTTTAAATTGTCGAGTTCAACAGTTTTGGGTTCAACGGGATGCTGGTGTGACACGTTGGCATTGACGAGCCTTGTCGCCGCTCGAATGAAGATGTATCACCACTTGCACCAAAAAATAATGACAACAAATGCTGTGTCGCAGATGCTTTCAATTATAATGTACCACAAAAGGTTTTTCCCTTACTATGTGTCGAATATCCTGGCTGGGTTAGATTCGAATGGGAAAGGCGTTATTTACAGCTACGATCCCATTGGACATTGTGAACTGGCAACATACCGTGCAGGAGGGTCTGCAGGCGCTCTACTTCAGCCCGTGTTGGATAATCAAATCGGGTATAAAAATCAGGAGAACGTTACGAAGGAACCACTTTCCAAGAATAAAGCCGTATCTGTGATAATAGATACTTTTATTTCAGCAGCAGAGCGAGACATTTACACTGGTGATGGGGTTACTATAAACATCATCACTAAAGATGGTATTGAGACCCGTGAGGTGTCATTGCGTAAAGATTAAATATTGCTTTTTGTAGCTGTCCTTGATTTGGCTTAAAATAAAATCAGTTACTCCGGATAAGCGACTTTTTTTCCCATGGTACTCATTACCGATTTCGCGTTTTTTGTCTAGCATCAGCTTTCTACCGGTTACATCGCACCATTTGAATGTCGGCATTCTGTGAGCAGAGATATCAAGATTAACAAGATTTAAAAAACGTGCATGTGGGGAGAATTTTTCCATGTTGAAAATTCACTGATGAGTATTCCTAGATCGTCGTATTTTAATTCAAAGAGGTTTTTGGGTGCTTCGGGGGGAAAAACGTATTTGAGATGGACAATACTTACTACCTAAGGATAGATTGAGCCATATGTAGCTATTACATGCATACCCCGATATGGTTGAGAAAATTTGTTCAGTTTTAAATCACTAAACTTGAGAATGATTTTGTGATCTGGTAATCAAATGTGTTTTTATTGTAAAATCCTTATAAACCGCAAAACTTCGATAAAATAATAAAAGGGACAATACAAGTAACACTTTTCTGTAAATTTCCTTTTTTTTAAATAACTAATCGGGTGTATTTCGGCTAGAAAACAATGACGTGACCATCATAAGCGAATGCTTGATGAGCACTGGTCTGTCGAATAAATGTGGATATACCATAGATTTTATGATGAAATAAACAGTGCCCCAGTCGCAGCACCTCTATTGACTTGTAGGACACCGCGGTTTCCTGGAGACGTACGGAGCCAACATTTGTCAACTCCCAGACGAGCAAAAAGATGCTTCGATATGGCACTTAGGCGGCTATTACACTATAAAAGTTCTTTTACAAACATCTTTGACGAACGATATTTTAAAAGAACTGTTATTAATGATATTAGCCGCCTAAAGGGGAAGGGGTGCCAGCTTGTAAGAAAAGTACTTGAAACAAGCAACGTTCATGTCGCAGATCTTTTGTTAGGCGGCTATTACGCTAGAAAAATTCTTTGAAAATGTCTTTTATAAAAGATATTTGTAAAATAACTTTTACAGTGTAATAGCCGCCTTAGTACAATTAAGAGGCTTCGAACTGAAAAAGAGGATTTGCAGCGGAGAATAAGAAGAAAAAACAAACATCTTTTAAGATTGTGTGCGTTCAGAAGGAACTGAGCAACTTCCGCTCAGCGAACATGTTCAGAACGAGCGGGTTCAGAAGTGACCGAGCAACTTCTGCTCGGGTGAGCATGATCAAATTTCACCGAGCAAGAAATATTTCTGCTCACTGATCAGTGCTCAGTGCTCAGGTTCTTCTTCTTCTTTTCAACCTCACGCTCATGTTGCGAGTTCCGACTTTTGACAGTTGTCAAATTGGGTTTGTTGTGTTTAGGCTGTGTTTTCTTGGTGTTTTCGCCGTTTCTGTTTTGTTTTCTCGTTTTTTTGGGATTTTCATCATGGACAGCGTGGGATTCCTGTATTTTCCACTTTTCGGCACTTGACGTCTAAAATTATCATCGTCAGTTTTCAGCTGGTCGATTTATCAGCTGGTGAAGTAGCGTTCAGCAGGCGCAGACTCCAAACCGAGCAGCTCCGGAGCTGCTCGCGAGCAGTTGCAGAGCTGCTCGCGAGCGGTTTCTGCTCTTTTGCCACCTTCTGAACGCATTCATTGTGTGCGTTCAGAAGGAACTGAGCAACTTCCGCTCAGCGAACATGTTCAGAACGAGCGGGATCAGAAGTGACTGAGCAACTTCTGCTCGGGTGAGCATGATCAAATTTCACCGAGCAAGAAATATTTCTGCTCACACTGATCAGTGCTCAGGTTCTTCTTCTTCTTTTTCAACCTCACGCTCATGTTGCGAGTTTCCGAGTTTTGACAGTTATCAAATTGGTTGTTGTGTTTTCGCCGTTTTCGGCTTCTAGTTCTTTGGTTTTCGGGTGCTTTTGAATTTGTTTTCTCGTTGTTCGTGATTTTTGTAATGGACAGCGTGGGATTCATGTATTTTCCACTTTTCGGCACTTGACGTCTAAAATTGTCATCGTCAGCTTTCAGCTGGTCGATTTGTCAGCTGGTGAAGTAGCGTTCAGCAGGTGCAGACTCCAAACCGAACAGCTCCGGAGACGCTCGCGAGCAGTTGCAGAGCTGATCGCGAGCGGTTTCTGCTCTTTTGCCACCTTCTGAACGCACTCATTAAAAGATGTTCTCACAGAACTTAAAAGCGCGTTGACACGATCAAACTACGGTTTGACAAACCACCTACTTGAACGTGTCAACTCCTTGTCAAACTGGTTTGATGTCTTGTGCTTCTGTCAAACCGTAGTTGGACGGTGCTCAACTTTTCATCAAATTCTAGTTTGTCAAATCGTAGTTTGATCGTGTCAACGCGCTCTAAGAACAAACGACTGATCACCGAGGAAATTAACTGAAGAGTTATTAGTAAACATTCACAAAAATTACTGCTCCGTTATGTCACACTCTACATTCAGTCTTGATTAATGTGTCCCTCCGACGCAGACCAATCTTTTTGGCATAGGCATGTAGGGTGTGGTATAATAACTGACTCTGAATGCATCTAACCAGATTACTGTTTCGAAACGTGCTATAAAATTGATGCATTCGACTAAGAAAATTTCTACTGCAAATCATTGTGACGTTGACCCTCCTTTTTCTTTAAAATTTCACAGAATGGAATACCTTCTGCATTAAAATTGTTCACAAAAAGAAAGAAGCAATCCGAAAGAGCAAAATTCGAGCCAGAACTTCGGCAATTTGCTTTAGAACTGCAATTTTATTCAGCTAAAGCCACCAATTTCATTCGGTTGAAATTCAATAAACTCTTGCCACATCCGGGGACAGTTCGAAAATGGTTGTGCACATTGGACGCTCGCCCAGGATTCAGTAAAGAAATTTTGAATACTCTGAAGAAATGCTCCGAGAAAACGAACAATAAAATAATATGCACCTTGTTATGGATTCTATGTACATAAAAAAAGGGGAGTATAAACACGGAAAAAGTTTCGGATCAGTTGACATGGGTTTCGATCCCATTAGCGGAACTAAAATAACTGGAAAAAATAATGAGTGCGTTCAGAAGGTGGCAAAAGAGCAGAAACCGCTCGCGAGCAGCTCCCCAACTGCTCGCGAGCGGCTCCGGAGCTGTTCGGTTTGGAGTCTGCACCTGCTGAACGCTACTTCACCAGCTGACAAATCGACCAGCTGAAAGCTAACGATGACAATTTTAGACGTCAAGTGCCGAAAAGTGGAAAATACATGAATCCCACGCTGTTCATTACAAAAATCACGAACAACGAGAAAACAAATTCAAAAGCACCCGAAAACCAAATAACTAGAAGCCGAAAACGGCGAAAACACAACAACCAATATGATAACTGTCAAAACTCGGAAACTCGCAACATGAGCGTGAGGTTGAAAAAGAAGAAGAAGAGCCTGAGCACTGATCAGTGAGCAGAAATATTTCTTGCTCGGTGAAATTTGATCATGCTCACCCGAGCAGAAGTTGCTCAGTCACTTCTGAACCCGCTCGTTCTGAACATGTTCGCTGAGCGGAAGTTGCTCAGTTCCTTCTGAACGCACACATTGACTGACTATCCTCTACCCATTGACCATCATCTACACATTGACCATCCTTCACCCAGAACCTTGGTTCTCAGCGTACTACTACCATTGGACGCTGAGATTTTCCCTTGCCTGGTACTTATCATCGTCTGGTGTGGACGATCTTAAGGACGGCATCCTATCAACTGAGGCAAAGGACTTAGCCCTTAGGCACAGTCCATTACAAGGGCCGTCGAGCCGGATTTCTTGATCCGCCCAGCTAAAAGATAACTCAAAAACAGGTTTTGCTCTTCACTGACTGCAGTTGTGTTATTTTACGCACAAGCACGCACTCATTCCGTTCGTTCGACTGTTGTTGTATGAAGCACAAACTAGCACTCATTCTTGACTGTTATTGTGTGGAACACAAGCTAACACTCAAGCATCTAAGACTGTTGTTGAAATATCTTTAGCATCAAAATTTTCTAACACCAACCTTCGGCTGATTGCCTTTGCCAAGTTACCAAAACCTCCCAAGTCTCCTAAAGTTTCCCAAGTCTCCCAAAGTCTCCAAACGTCCTGAAACATTTTAAGACCATCACCATGGAGGCCCTCCTAGCGGAACAGAAGACCCTAGTTGAAACCTTGGAAAGGCTGGAGAGAAACTTTCAGAAGGATTCCAGTCACTCACTACGTTTAGACCGCGGGACTATCTTCGAGATCTAACTAAATCGATCTAACTCTCGACGATATAAACGTATCGATTTAGTTAGTTTTGGACTTGGCTTATCTCTACTTGCGATGCGGAACTGGGCTAAAAAAATTGGGACTATGTCGCTGTCATCGCTAATGTTGACTCGGTGGTTGACGTTTCTTTTGTTGTCGTTTTTTTTGTTCGGCGTTTGCTTTGTTTACAATTTCAGGAAAGCAGTGCGTGATCACGGGCAAGAAAAATTCTTTTTCTGTCGTAAAATTTATATCTGTAAGATTTATCTGTGCTGTCAACGGAGAAAGAAGAAGAAGAGGTATCTCTCC
This sequence comes from Chloromyia formosa, assembly GCA_964017055.1. Classification (NCBI taxonomy): domain Eukaryota; kingdom Metazoa; phylum Arthropoda; class Insecta; order Diptera; family Stratiomyidae; genus Chloromyia; species Chloromyia formosa. The sequence goes on along the minus strand of OZ024814.1, from coordinate 65,233,494 downwards.
GTATGGTCGGTATAAACACTCCACCAACAAGTACTAACGCTAAAATGATTTAGTTAAATCACCTTTTAGTTCCACGGTCTAAACGTGGCCACAGGAAGACGGGGGACTACTACCGGAGCAAGCTGTCCCAAATTGAAGATACGTTTGCGACATTCAAAACAAATCACGAGGAGATCCTTGCCGCAATCGAATCAGATCATCCTTACATAGAAGAAAAATTCTTTGAGGCGACACTGGGCATCTACAAAAAGGTGCAACAGTTATATCTACAAGGGCAACAACGCTTGCTGCATCCACCGGTGCATCAACCAACAACCAGTGTTGATGAGCGAATTTCACCTTTGCTGACGCAACAAGTGGTTCAACTACCTAAGTTACCGACGATCACCATTCCTACATTCAGAGGGGATTACAAAGAATGGAGGAATTTCTTTGGTCTATTTAAAAGCATTATTGACGAGAACAATGCTTTAACGCCAATTCACAAAATGCAATATTTGCTTGCTTCATTAGCAGGCGAAGCAAAAGATGCGGTGGACCACCTTCAACTATCACCGTATAAATACGAAACGGCGATTGCTGTTTTAAAAGAGCGATTTACGAACGAGAGAGGAGCTATAATGGATCTGATCGACTCCATCCTGGATGTCAGGAGGGTGGAACATCGATCAGCCGAGGGCATTATCACTCTTCATAACACACTTCGGAACTGTCTCACCGCGATTTCCAACATGGGCTATTCTACGCGTTCTTGGGATCCAATTATCGTTCGAATTATTACCAGAAAGTTGGATAGCGAAAGTGCTCGTCTTTTTGAAGACGGGCTAGATAATAATCAATCGGTGCTCACAGTTGAGCAATTACAAAACTTTCTGTTAAAGCGCCATCGTATTTTGAAAATTACAAGTTCTCAGATACAAGTCCGCAAGAACGCACCAAAGCAGCAACCGCACAAATCTTTCGTCACGACCAACAATTCACACTGTCCGTGCTGCAACGAACAACACATCATTTATCGCTGCAGTAAATTCAGGTCTATGACCAGCACTGACCGAAATAATTTTGTCACTAAGTCCAAGTTATGTAAAAACTGCTTAGTTCACGGCAACGACGAAACCTATCGAAGCAAAAATCGATGCTTCGAATGTAAACAGAAGCACCACACAATGCTTCATATTGCACAATCCGGGAATGTGCAATCCACGGCAGTTTCACATGTAGCTGCTAAATCAGCCGAACAAGAGTCCATCAATACGGAAACAGTTTTGCTTGCTACTGCGCAAATTGTCGCAATAAACAAGAACGGCCAGAGGGTCGTCTTGAGGGCATTGATCGATCCTGGGTCGCAGGTGACCTTTATGACCTCAAGGGCCTTGAAGTTGCTTGATATACCAGCAGAATGCGTTATAGCCGACATAACTGGCATTGGTGGGGGCAAACCAAAGACAATTACCAAACGGGCAAAGGTAATGATAGCTCCTAGATTCCAATCGGAGTTTCTGCTTCATTTGGAAGCGTTCATAATGCCCAATCTGACTACCAAGTTGCCCAATGTTGCAGTTAACATCAATATGCTAAAGCAGTTTCAGAAACTCAAGGTCGCAGATCCAGATTTCCACAAAATGAAATCTATCGACATCATCGTTGGAGCTGATTTTTATGGAGATATAATTGAAGAGGGCATAAAACGATATGGCAAATTGCTGGCACAAAAAACGAAGATGGGCTGGATTCTATCAGGGAAGCTTGAAAGCAAATCTTTGCATAATCATCAAAAGAACCATGTCACCTCCTTTATTACAACCGCAGAATTTCATCGCAAAATCGAAAAATTCTTTGAGGTTGAGGCCGAGCCTCAAGAAAGACTACTTTCACCGAACGAACTTAAATCAGACGAAATATTTCGGACTACACACAAAAGGGACTCAACCGGACGATACATAGTGCATAATACGTTACAACCAAGTAGAGAAGCGTCTAGCGAAGAACAAGGAACTTCGCAAAAGTTATAACGAGTTTCTTGAGTAATACCTAGCATTGGGCCATATGTACAAGGTATCCCCTTACGTAGGCGAACTCACAAAACTATTTTATCTGCCCCACCATCCAGTTATTAAGGAGGAAAGCACCACCACAAAGCCGCGTGTCGTTTTTGATGCTTCGGCAAAAACATCGACTGGTGTGAGTGTAAACGACAATTTGTATACGGGTCCCAAATTACAACAGGATCTTACCCAAATTGTCCTCAGATGGCGGAAACACAAACTCGTCTATACAGCCGACATCGAAAAAATGTTTAGGCAGATGCAGGTAGCTGTGGAGCACCAGGATTATCAGCGCATACTTTGGCGGCGATGTTCTGACGGTCCAGTCGAAGAATATCGGTTGAACACTGTGACATACGGCACAGCTTGTGCGTCACACCTCGCTATTCGATCTCTGGTGCAGTTAGCGGCGGACGAGAAGCATAACCATCCAGTGGGAGCGTCAATCCTACTCTCGGATTTTTATGTGGACGACCTGATGACGGGCGCGAGCACCAAGGATGAGGCGATGCATTTACAAGCGGACATCGTGGAACTTTTGAAAAAAGGAGGACTCAATCTGCGCAAGTGGTGCAGCAATGATGCTGAACTTCTTGAAAAAAAACCAGAGCAAGAGCGAGAAAGTGAATTTTTGGACATTGTCGAAGACACATCCATCAAGACGCTAGGTTTAAGATGGTTCGCATCCAAAGACGAATTTCGGTTTCGAATCCCAGCCTTCGAGAGCAAAACACTCACCACACGACAATTACTATCCAACATTGCGACAATGTTCGACCCTCTTCAGTGGCTGGCTCCAGTAATGGTAAGGGCTAAACATATGATGCAAGAAGTTTGGAAGGAGGGAGCAAATTGGGACGACTGTCCATTCAGTAAGATAGCAGACGCCTGGGCTGAGCTCGAGACAGAGATCCACGTACTAGAAGACATCCGCATTCCTCGATGGATCCACTATATGCCAGATTCGAAAGTTGAGTTGCACGGATTCTGTGATGGATCCAGAAAAGCTTATGCCGCCGTCGTTTATTCCAAATGTATTTCTCCAGAAGGCACTATTACCGTAACTCTCCTATGTGCCAAAACCAAAGTCACACCACTGAAAGCTAAACTAACAACGCCGGAATTCGAATTGAATGCTGCCTTATTGCTGGCCAACCTACTAGACCAGGTCATTTCTTCAATAAATATTAAAGATGTCCAAATCTTTGCATGGTTCGATTCAACAACAACAATTAATCGAATAAAATTGGACCCCATTACTCTTGAAACATATGCGGCCAACAGAGTGACTAAAATTCAACGGATTAGCAACGAAAACTGGAATTGGCAGCATGTTGATCGGGCACAGAATCCAGCTGACTGCGCGTCTAGAGGACTTTCGCCCCTGGAACTCCTCAACTTTAAGCTATGGTGGAACGGCCCACAATTCTTACGAAGCCAGGCAAGTCATACCATCACATGCTTAACTATAGCAACACAACAGCCAAGCTTGTTTGAACGATATTTGAATTTCGGAACGCTGGTAAGAGCCACTGCATACTGTCTCAGATTCTTCCATAATATCAGGAGAACCAAAGATCAACGGCATGTTGGTCATTTGAAAGCAAGCGAGTTAACGAATGCCGAAATGAAGATACTCAAGGCCATTCAACGAACAGAGTTTCGAAAGGAGATAGCGGAATTAAACAGCCCAAGGAGCAGACTGCGCAATCTGTCACCGTTTCTTGACCCCGAAGGAATTCTTCGGGTAGGTGGCAGGCTTCGCAACGCAGACATTCCAGAAGATGCAAAATATCCAATCTTATTACCGAGGCACCATGTAACCTACCTACTTGTTAGGGACGCTCATAAAACAACAATGCATGGTAGCATAGGACTCGTAAGAAACTATCTACGAATGAAATATTGGATCATAGATGATCAAAAGGTGATTCGGTACGAGATTCACCGCTGTATTGTATGCCACAGAAATACAAATACTGAAAGCTCCCAAGTCATGGGTAACTTACCAGCCGTTCGCATAAATCCATCTAACACATTCGCCTATTGTGGAGTGGATTATGCCGGTCCGTTTTACACTCGGATGTCGAAAGGTCGCGGTGCAACAACTCTCAAGGGTTATATCGCAGTTTTTGTTTGCATGGTCACGAAGGCCATACACCGCGAACTCGTGAGCGATCTAACAACCGAAGCCTTCCTAGCGGCGTTCAAGCGGTTCATAAGCAGAAGAGGTCTATGCCGAGAGATATATAGCGACAACGGAACCAACTTTGTGGGAGCAAGCAGAACTTTGGACAACGACATAAAACAAGCCATCCTCAAATCTTCTGACGACGTTTCCAGAATAACGGCAAAGGACGGGATCGACTGGAAATTCATCCCAGTAGCCACACCCTATTTCGGGGGTCTCTGGGAAGCCGGAGTTAAATCCGTGAAGTATCACATTAAACGAATCTTCGATGAAGCGAACATCACACCAGCCTTCGAAGAATTCGCTACGGTGCTAACTCAAATTGAAGCATGCCTCAACTCTAGACCCATTACGCCACAGTATAGTGATCCAAGAGACTATCAGGCGATTACACCGGCACATTTTCTCGTTGGTCGACCTTTACTTTCTGTGCCAGAACCTGATCTTACAGATCATACCCTGCACGATTGAAAGCAGCTAACCGCACTTCATCAAACCTTTTGGCAAAGATGGTCCACTGAATACTTACTTGCATACACTTCAGCGCAAAACAAAGTGGACGAAGGACAATGAGAATCTGCGTGTTGGTCAACTCGTTCTAAGGAAACAACCAAATCTCCCACCATGCAAATGGGCTCTAGCACGAATTCACGAGCTTAAACCTGGTTCTGACAACAAGGTACGAGTAATCATCGTAAGACACGACGGAGATAAATTGAAAGAGGTCTCAATTCGCAACGTCTGTCCTCTACCCATAGATGTGCCACCGGAAGATGTCCCAACTGAGGTGCCAGCCGATTCAGCAACAAACACCACCAACAAGCCTACAACCAACTCTCGAGCAACTCAAAAAATTAAAACTAAGCCAGTAGACGATCGTCAGAAGCGACAAATCACTGAGCCACAAGCATCAACAGTAAAAGTGTCGGAACAAGAAACGACGAATAGCTCCTTGCCTATGGGCAAGAGGTTTACTCTCCACGATATTAACATTTCTCATGTTCGCCAGTACATTGGCCACCAATCGATCACAAAACACCTACAATATAATAAGACCTAAATCCGGCTATTACATCGAGAATCTAGGAAAAACAAAAGTTCTTCGTGGAAACCTTCGAATGGAAATAAACTACCTCTTCGATGATATTACAATACAACCGATCAATCCAACGTACTCCAGATCTTCGAGCGGGCAAATAGAATGTGCCAGAACACACGAGCCTTGACAGAAATCACTCATTGCGACACGCTTATTCAACATCTCTCGATTCGAAAAAGCACCATCATTCGTCAGATTAGTCAAGTCATGGAAACAACACCAACAAGAGTAAAGAGAGGATTATTCGGGAAGCTTCTTACAACTGTTTTCGGAGTAAACGATGAAGTCTACGAAAACATTGACAATTTGGACAAAAACCAGCGGATGCTGCTTCACCTCACAAGTCAGCATCACCTCCAAATTGCAACCAGCTTGCAGAAGGTCAACACCGTTATGGCCACTAAATTCCAGCAATTTGGTAAAAAAATCAATGAAATTATCAACGCCATGGAAGAGATGAAGCCTTGGTACCGAAGAATAGACAACAACAAATTGAGCATCGAAGTGATTTCAGCCTACCTACATAACCGCATCTGACTATTACGATGAAATTGAACAAAAATATGACAATCTAGTCAATGCCATGTTTGGTCACGCCAGCATAACACAACTTATTTCCACAAGGACCGTGTCAGACACAATTGATCGAGTAACTGAAAACTTAGGTCCTTTGTTTGCAGTACTACATATGCCACAGAATCGAATTGTTGTTTCAAAATCAACGAAATCGCTACAAGTTTTTGGATATTTTTTCATCACGGAACGTACCAGTTATGATTTAATTCATGTAAGTGCAATTCCCCAGAAAGTTAACGCACATAAATTTGTGACACCACTGATTGGAGCATCAACAATGGCGATCAACTTTAATCAACAGCTATATTTTGAATTACATAGATGATAACCAGTTTCGTTCCTGCACATTTCAAGTTGACGTATACCTCTGTTCTCTTAATGTCATCATTAACATGAACACAAAACCAAATTGCGTGATAAATGAGATTTACCACCGATATAACAAAACTTCCTGTCCCATTGCAGCCGTAAAAGGTTCTCAGCTACGATGGAAGCAACTCATTATGCCGAACACTTGGTTTTTTGCAACAAGTAGCCCGGCTTTAGCATCAATCACCTGCGACGGAGAACGCGATGAAGTTCTGCTGACTGAAGTCGGAATCATGCAACTTCTCGGTAATTGCGTCATCCAGACTGAGCATCACATACTGCGCACAACCTTCGACGAGCAGAGAAGGGTTATCAGTTCATTCACCAAGAGCATATCACCACCCAAGCTAGATGAAGTAGACTACCATCCCGAACAACGTATATCAGAGGTATCCAAGGTTTCGATCTACCACCACCGGACCAGCAGAATACCGAGATGCCTCATCTTCGTCCTCTGATGATCCACGCTATAGCTTCATAATCGATAATTGCAGCTGTTATCGTTTCTCTTGCGATTTTCTTTATGATAAGAAGATGCAAGGCAGGAGCCGACAGTATAACTATGGACCCACACCCAATCTGTTCTGGGCAGAACATTGGACCCACGGCCTATACTCAATCTGTTCTGTACCGAACATTGGACTTCAATCATTTCACAATAACTGTAAAAATTCCGACCTAGTTAAATATTCGACACCACGCATTTTTTTCTTCTTCTGTTTTCATTTCTTGTAAATTTTGCCGTGGTGTACTGACCTTAAGTAACATTGTTTCATTTCATTCAATTATTTGTAACGTAGCATTTTTTCATTTGTGTTCAAATTATTGTTAGCTTAGCATTTTTTCATTTGTATATTTTGTATATAAAGTCAATCAATATTAATAAAATTGGTTAGTCATTCATCAACTACTACGGTCTTGTCATTTAACTATTGACTGACTATCCTCTACCCATTGACCATCATCTACACATTGACCATCCTTCACCCAGAACCTTGGTTCTCAGCGTACTACTACCATTGGACACTGAGAATTTCCCTTGCCTGGTACTTATCATCGTCTGGTGGGGACAATCTTAAGGACGGCATCCTATCAACTGAGGCAAAGGACATAGCCGTAGGCACAGTCCATTACAATATCCTTCTTCGAATGTCCTTGTCGCCACCGAAGGACTCTAAGTGCCATTTATAGAGTTCCCGGGCATTCGCCTCTTCACCCCGGTTCATATGGCACCCATATTGCCCATTTTTCGCTCGACTTTCGTGAATGTCCTTTTCGCTCCGAAGGACTCGAAATGCCACCTGCACTACTCCTGGATATTCGGGTGTCCACTCCGATTCATATGACACCCATATTGACCGTATTTCGCTTCACTGCCAAAAACATCCTTTTTCGAATATCCTTGTCGCCACTGAAGGATCCGGAATGCCATCTACAGTACTCTTGAATATTCGCCTCTTCACTCCGGTTCGTATGACACCCATATTGCCCATTTTTCACTTGAATTAATGTCGTGAATGTCCTTTTCGCCACCGAAGGAGTTGAAATGCCATCCGCACTACTCCTGAACATTCGTCTTTTTACCCCGATTCATACGACACCCATATTGCCCATATTTCGCTTTACCAGCAAAAATAGCCTTTTTCGAATGTCCTTGTCGCCACCGAAGGACTCTAAGTGCCATTTATAGTGCCCCCGGACATTCGCCTCTTCACCCCGGTTCATATGACACCCATATTGCCCATTTTTCACTTGACTTTCGTGAATGTCCTTTTCGCCACCGAAAGAATTGAAATGCTATCTACACTACTCCTGGACACTCGCCTCTTCATCCCGTTTCATATGACACCCATATTCCCCATATTTCGCTTCACTGCCAAAAATATCCTTTTTCGAATGTCCTTGCTGCCACCGAAGGACTCTACATCTACAGTACATTCGTCTCTTTCCATATATTCTCCTCAGGTACATATAAAAATCCTTGATTGCATAGACAAACTGCGCAACATACTACATAGTACTATTTTCATAAAAAACCCCGACATTGAATAATAAATCAATGAGCGCATTCTCGACACTCGTTTCATCCGGAGCGCTACGGAGCGCTCCGTAGCGCTACTACCCCTCCCGCTCGTGATTGCAATGAGTGCATTCACCACGCTCGTTTTATCCGGATCGCTACGGAGCGCTCCGTAGCGCTACAACCCCTCCCGGTCGTGATTGCAACCGCTCCTTCCATCCGCTCCGGAGCGGTTACTTCCCCTTGGTAGCAGAATTTTTTTACGCTCTCTGGGCATGTAGCGCTACATTTGACAATTCGCAGCTGGTATGTGTGTTGTGACGTTTGTGTACATCAAAAGCGCAAATAGAATCCCCGTCTATGTAAATTCACTGTCTTCTCGTCTTCGATTTGATATTTCCTTGTTTCGTGATGTGCCAAAGAAATGTTTTGCGATGGAAAATTGGCAATTGTCAAATATTTGCGTTGTCACCTGTTTGTCAGACATTTCATATGTAGCGGTTCAATCACGAAAGAAATGTTGACAGGTAGCGTCTCCTCAAATGTGTCGTGGAGGGGATGTAGCGTTCAGTAGCGAAAATTTTTCACATGAATGCAGGCAATCGCTCCTTACATCCGCTCCGGAGCGAATCACCATTGAGTGCGTTCAGAAGGTGGCAAAAGAGCAGAAACCGCTGGAGTCTGCACCTGCTGAACGCTACTTCACCAGCTGACAAATTGACCAGCTGAAAGCTGACGATGACAATTTTAGACGTCAAGTGCCGAAAAGTGGAAAATACATGAATCCCACGCTGTCCATTACAAAAATCACGAACAACGAGAAAACAAATTCAAAAGCACCCGAAAACCAAAGAACTAGAAGCCGAAAACGGCGAAAACACAACAACCAATTTGATAACTGTCATTGATTCCTTGTCGTATCAACAAATTGAGTTCATTATTGTGCTTTAAAGTGGATAATTAGGTAAGAATTGAGTGGCAAAACAAACGACTGGGGAGTAGTAGGATGTGGATAAACCCACATTTCATTCTAAATTATTGGCGTTAATACACAATAATGAATCCAATTTGGTGATACGACAACAGCCGAGCATCTATCAAATTGACAGATTCGCATCTTTGGTTTCAAACCATATGCCGGGTTTCCACCAAAGAGACAGTTTTGAAAAACAGTTTTGTTCTCAAAAACAAAAACAGAAACAAGTTTTGTTTTCTGAAAACAGTTCTGTTTTATGTAAACAAACTGTTTCAACTGGACAGACTTGTTTTGTTTCTAGTTCTGTTTATCTCGTTCAACATGTATCCCAAAAAATGTCAGACAACGAAGATTTCATAATAAGCTATGGCTTTTTTTAATAAATGACATCTAAAACAGAAAAAAACGGAAATATTATGTCAATTCTCAATTTTAAAAAAAAACTAAAAGTTATATAACTCGAACCTTTAAAATGCCAACTGATTGTGTACTTGGATGCTGTCGCAGAAAACTTCAACCAACCAGACAAAAAATAAGAACAAATGAGTTTTCCTTTGATCTGTTCTAGAAAACAAGAACATTTTCCCATTCGCGATGGGAACGTGTTTTGTTTCCTAAAACAGTTTTTAGAGACACAAATGTTTTCAAAACTGTTCTGTTTTTACAGAACATTTGTGTTTTTGTTCAGAAAAACAGTTTTTGTCCGTGTTTTTCAAAACTGTCGCTTTGGTGGAAACCCGACAATAGACCCAAACCGTTTGACATAAAACACGTGAACGCGACACGCGAACGTGTGCACTGCCATCTTTACTCTCAGGCCGGAGTGTCAGCTGATTGTCAAAGCACTAACGACAGGACAAGCAGTCAACGAAGTGGGAACGCGTGCGGTCGCCCGGTGAAATATCGCGATAATTGTGTGTAAAAGTGAGTTTAGTGCCGGAATTTTAAGTGTAACTAAAAGAAGTGGCTATCAGTGCCGTGTGAAAGTAAAAAAAACGTGAAGTGCCGGGAAATATCGAGTGAAATGGTGTATTGAATAGTGCGAGGTTAGGAAAGTGCGACACGGGAAATTTCGCATTTTTCGTTTATTTTCCGGCAATTCGGGAAGTGTTAATGGTACAGCACTACTCTGGGACGAATCCTCGGGCCGGTGAGTTTAGCGGAAACTCCCGGAAGTGCCCCAAAAAGTGAATTTCAAGTGGTTGTCAAATGACAACATTACAGGTGATTTCCGGCCTTTTCATCGGAATTCATAGGGTAAGTATGCGTTTTTTGTTGTGGTAGAATTTAAGTGGATTGATGCGCCCCAAAGTGTGGATTTTGACCACGATGTTGACGAACCGGACGAAAGTTTCACTGCTAGGCATCTAGTCCTGTCAGCTGCCGTGAAACTTTCGTTTGGCTCGTCAACAACGCGTTTAAAACCCGTATTTTGGGGCGCATCAATTCACTAAAATTTTTGCACAACAAAAAACGTATAATTACCCTATGAATTCCGATGAAAAAGCCGGAAATCACCTGTAATGTTGTCATTTGACAACCACTTTGAATTCACTTTTTGGGGCACTTCCGGGAGTTTCCGCTGAACTCACCGGCCCAAGGATTCGTCCCAGAGTAGTGCTGTACCATTCACACTAGCCAAATTACCGGGAAATTAACGAAAAATGCGAAATTGTCCGTGTCGCACTTTCATAACCACACTCATGTCTCGCGCACTTTCGAGCAGTTCATTTTGTTCGGAAGTTCGCGGCACCTTGCGTTTTTTTCACTTCTAAATATCAGCGACAAGCACTACTTTCAATTACACTTAAAATCGCGACACTAAAATCACTTTTACGCACGAAAATCATCAGATTTCAAGAGGTCGACTGCACGCGTTTTTCACTTTGTTTACATATGGTTCACTGCTTGTCATGACGTCATTACTTTGACACTCCGGCCTGAGGATAAAGATGGCGGTGACGTGTGCCATCTTGCGCGCAGCCTTGGAATACAATGTTGCAGACAACCAAGGTCCAACTTCGAGTTGTGATGCCACAATGATGATGATTCTGAATAAGTAGATGAAAAATAAAAACAGCCGACATAACCAGTGGAAAATAAAAATTAATAACTCTTTAATTCGAAGAAAATATATTTTGAAATTGTCCAGTTAAATGACAGACGTATGTATTTATTTAATATTTAACACTTCATTGAACTTGCTTAAGTACAGTTGAATTTCATGATGCATTTCATTGAACTACAAATCTAATTACATTTCGCATTGCTGGATCCTTGGCCTCACATTTAGACGAGGTGTCGAACATGGCATGCGTTCTCCTGGAACTAACTTAACCTTGATCAAGTTAGTGGGTATGGTATATTTTTCCTAAAAGCGAAGAAGAAAATTTATTTGAGAAACACTGACAGCCGGATAATTTACCTGCAGTTGTCAACGAGTTTTCACTATGGTCGGCCATCCACTTGCATTTTGGTCAATTGCCGTCACGATGAGGTCAAAGATCAATCTGGAAAAAATGGCTCATCAATAAGCATGAATCTGTTCCACAACACGCGGCGGTATCTTGCAGCTTCGAAAATAGGAAAACAAGGATTTCCAGGCAGTATTTTCCGAAGCACGCAGCGGAGTACTGCAGCTTGGAAAACGAGGCTTTACTTCGCCGAAAGAACTTACTGTAATCTAAATACACATACCTATAACTCGTAGAAGTCGGAAAACACTTTTTTTCCTCCAACAAAACATAACAAACACGTACATGATAAGATAACTTAAAACCCGCAAAGTCGAAATTGGTCCAAATAAACACACTTGACACTTTAGAAATGTCTTATGACAATTCGCAAAACTTCGCTCCCATCAAAATTTTGATGGAAAGTTGATCAAAATTTTGATGGAAAGTTGAGCATCGTCCTACTACGCTTTGATAGGATAGTAAGACGTCAAACAGCTTTGAAAAGGGGTTGACACGTTCAAAGTAACCTCAAAGTAGGTTGTCAACGTACTTTGCCAAAGTGTACTTTGAACGTCTCAACCGGCCTTAACATAGGTTGGAGTGTGTTATTTTCATATCGGTTTTCTGACAGAAAACTCACAAAAACGAGTAACGCGCACATCACATCTAAATATTTAATGTTTTACCTATAAGCAGACACCCTCGTCTTAGGGATACGCTGGTTATTTTTGCGGTCACCGACGAGGCATTTCAATTTACCACATCTCACTACCGCACCAATTTGTCCTACCGGAAATATCACTAGTGCCTTCTCTACATAATCGCGGCTCTTTACACTAAAAAACCGGCTCCAAACTTTCGCGAATTCAACCGTATTTACTTTTTGCCACTTTTAGCACAAAGCGTTTGACAGCCATATGCACAACGTGAAAATGACAATCTTAAAACCGTTAACTTTACTCTCCCAGCTCTCGTCTTTTTCAAGAAGAAGATCGTCCCATTTTCAAGCTGTCAATTTGTATGGTTTGACAGGCATATACCCATTCCTTTGTTAGTTTGTTGCGAACCACTGGTAAAGCCGAATGATCATGCAGCATTTGCTCTGTATATGCATAAAGTATGCTGCATGATAATTCGGCTGAAATGACCTACGCCAATATCGATCGTCGACAATGCACAGCTGACCGTCTATGCAAATATTGTAGTATCTAGGCAATAGTAACTGCAACAGCAGAGATCAAGCGGTGAGTGTGTACCATGCAAAATCTATGCTGATGTTGTTGCTGTTGCCGGGATATTGAGTCGGTATATCTGTTTCATTGTTGGCGACAGTGATGAGTGGCTGGATGAAGGCTCGGACGATGACCCGTCATCGTCGTCATCAAATTCGAAGCGGCGGGAATAGTTTTCTTATGCAGCATAGTGGTGGCGATGACCAATGTTGGGATGTGGAGGACCGTTGAACCACTGCCATCTTTACTCTCAGGCCGGAGTGTCAGCTGATTGTCAAAGCACTAACGACATGACAAGCAGTCAACGAAGTGGGAACGCGTGCGGTCGCCCGGTGAAATATCGCGATGATTGTGTGTAAAAGTGAGTTTAGTGCCGGAATTTTAAGTGTAACTAAAAGAAGTGGCTATCAGTGCCGTGTGAAAGTAAAAAAAACGTGAAGTGCCAGGAAATATCGAGTGAAATGGTGTATTGAATAGTGCGAGGTTAGGAAAGTGCGACACGGGAAATTTCGCATTTTTCGTTTATTTTCCGGCAATTCGGGAAGTGTTAATGGTACAGCACTACTCTGGGACGAATCCTCGGGCCGGTGAGTTTAGCGAAAACTCCCGGAAGTGCCCCAAAAAGTGAATTTCAAGTGGTTGTCAAATGACAACATTACAGGTGATTTCCGGCCTTTTCATCGGAATTCATAGGGTAAGTATGCGTTTTTTGTTGTGGTAGAATTTAAGTGGATTGATGCGCCCCAAAGTGTGGCTTTTGACCACGATGTTGACGAACCGGACGAAAGTTTCACTGCTAGGCATCTAGTCCTGTCAGCTGCCGTGAAACTTTCGTCTGGCTCGTCAACAACGCGTTTAAAACCCGTATTTTGGGGCGCATCAATTCACTAAAATTTTTGCACAACAAAAAACGTATAATTACCCTATGAATTCCGATGAAAAGGCCGGAAATCACCTGTAATGTTGTCATTTGACAACCACTTTGAATTCACTTTTTGGGGCACTTCCGGGAGTTTCCGCTGAACTCACCGGCCCAAGGATTCGTCCCAGAGTAGTGCTGTACCATTCACACTAGCCAAATTACCGGGAAATTAACGAAAAATGTGAAATTGTCCGTGTCGCACTTTCATAACCACACAAATGTCTCGCGCACTTTCGAGCAGTTCATTTTGTTCGGATGTTCGCGGCACCTTGCGTTTTTTTCACTTCTAAATATCAGTGACAAGCACTACTTTCAATTGCACTTCAAATCGCGACACTAAAATCACTTTCACGCACGAAAATCATCAGATTTCAAGAGGTCGACTGCACGCGTTTTTCACTTTGTTTACATATGGTTCACTGCTTGTCATGACGTCATTACTTTGACACTCCGGCCTGAGGATAAAGATGGCGGTGGTTGAACACGGTGAATATATAGGAGAATGAGCGGGTTTGGATTTTGGGAAGATAGATGTAGGGGAGTTTGACTCAGATCGCCGGTGAAGCCGGTTGGATTTTTAGAGTGTAGAGAAATTTACGGTTGGATTGTTTTTTTGGTGGAAATGATGGACGGTTGGTGTTAAAAGGACTGCGAACTGTTTGAATAAATTTAAACAAAAAAATGAAAGAAACTGAATATTGGAAAAGTCTTTCGGTTAGAAAAGAATTCTGACGAACTTTTTATGGAGTGTGAACGGATTGATTTTGCAATTGAGAATGAGTGATTGATGTGTGAAGAAAAGGCTAGTGAAAGTGTGAACGGATTGAAAAAGGGAAAGTGTGAACATACCACAAACAAATATATCAGAAAAGTTACTGAGCTGCAGAAGTTGTTATAAATTGTTTGGATTGTTGTGTTTTTTTCCCGAAAATTCTGGATCAAAACAATGAAACGAAAATTTTGAATTTTGCCTTGACGTTCATTATTGCATTCGATTTTTTGTGTTGCTTGAACTCGAATACGAATGAATTTATCAAAACTCGAAAAAGCCAAAGGTGGATCATTGCAGTTATCCGTTTCGATTTCGGGAACGATTGAAGGACGCATTTGGATTGGAGCTCTTTTTTATTTATAATTTATAATAACTATTTTTTGTTTTAAATTCATTCAACATCTTTGTGGCGACACCCGAAGGAGCGATCGATCGTTTCATCGTAGGAAACCAAACAGTGAGTCCATATTTTTTCACTTAAATTCAATTTTGTTTTTTTTTTCTCATATTTCAAATTGGTTAATTTTAATTTTTTTTCTATCTTTTGCTATTTTTTTTTGTCGATCTAAATTGAATTTTTCTTATTAATTTTTTTTCTGAAATATAAAATTTATAATGTCAAGGTAAATTCTCTCAATCCTTTGGGTTCTTCCGTGTCCCGAAGGATGGACACATTCCCTCCCTTATCCTAATCCTTCCGTCGTTTGCTCTATGTCATTTTTCAGGTGGCTGATCTAGGACTAGGGTGCTTTGGCTCCAAACCCACGACCTCCGCTGGTCTAGCCGGGACCTGAGCCACCGAGCCAAAAGCATCCTGGTCATCAAAATTTTTTTGTTGCAGTGACGGCGGCTCGACACAGAGCCGTGGTTCGCAACAAGTTATATATTCAAATTTCATTTTTGTCAAATTGACAAGTACAAGTCTGCTGGATAATTTGCTCAGAGGAACTTCTGGAGTGGCCCATAGGCTAAATTTATGGGACGAGAGAAGAGCGCGTTTAATTTTTCATGGGAGAGAGAAAGAACGGGACTATTAATGCCAACCACCAATAGGACGCGGATATTTGACAGCTATATATACAGCGGGGAGTCAGAAACCAAAACAAACATTTTAATATTGGTTTTCTGACAGAAAACTCACAAAAAAGAGTAACGCGCACATCACATCTAAATATTTAATGTTTTACCTATAAAAAGACACCCCGTCTTAGGGATACGCTGGTTATTTTTGCAGCCACCGACGAGGCATTTCAATTTACCACAACTCACTACCGCACCAATTTGTCCTACCGGAAATTGCACTAGTGCCTTCTCTACATAATCGCGGCTCTTTACACACAAAAACCGGCTCCAAACTTTCGCGAATTCAACAGTATTTACTTTTTGTACGAAGCGTTTGACAGCCATATGCACAACATGAAAATAGACAATCTTAAAACCGTTAACTTTACTCTCCCAGCTCTCGTCTTTTTCAAGAAGAAGATCGTCCCATTTTCAAGCTGTCAATTTGTATGGTTTGACAGGCATATACCCACTCCTTTGAAGTTATATATTCAAATTGAATTTGTGTGTCAGTTCGTGAGTGTTGCAATTCTGTTCCGGAGTAATAGAAGTTTTTGATAAAATTCGCGACATGATTCGGAACAATGCAAACTTCTATCCGATATTTATTGCATGATTGGATTCCCCAAATCCTGTGAACCACTCAGTTAGACTGGCAGTATGGCTAATTCGCGTAGCAAGCCCACCGAGGAGAGAGGCTTCCATTCACCGGAATCGACAAGTGTTCGATGAAGGAGAACAATAAGAACACGTCGCTACCGTAGCCAGTCGATACAACCAACAGACGTCTGGTGTTAATCCGCAGAATTCATCAACAGCTCCGGCTGTGTCCGATGATCGTTAGTGTACCAAATCTACCACTACCAGTGGTGATCAGTGGTCACAACAATAAAGTGGAGACAGCAACTCCTACGGGGCTTCTAGAAAAATTTGTAGCATTGGTCAGGCGTCGCCCGTCCGATTGCAGCAATTTGCAGAACAGGCAGGTGATAAACAATGGAAATACGAGCGGCCGTTGACTGGATTCTTCCTGAGAGGTCCAACTTATGGAACGACTGACGATTCTTGTTAATTTGGTGCTTTCCAGTGATTGCTATTCAGATCTGTTAAGTGCAGCTTAAACCTGTCCAAGCTGGTCGTCGAATAATGGAGGTAAGCACCAGCTGCGCACTAAATTGTTAGCTTTGAATAGCTTCTAATTTATTGATTATTTTTTTAGGAAACAATTCCACAGCCCCGGGTCAAGTCGCTGACGCTTCTGGTGGCTAGTGATAGCGAACAGCGAATAGTCTCTTTAAAAGACTTCTTAGAAAGTTGCCGTGCTCCGACACTTCTCGGTGATTTGCACGATGAGGAGGACATGGATGAGGATAATGACGATGAGGGAAATGAGGACGAATACGAATATATCCGGCAGCGATTTACAAATTTTAGTCCGTCCTTGTCGCTTGCTCGCAGTTCCACACGTAGCGGCGAAAATTCGTTCCTGCAAAATTACAAAAGTACATCGGATCCCTCATTTTTGACGGCAACAAGTAGTACGGATCGAGTGCGGCACTAAAAATCCGCAGACAGTAGTATTTCGAGTCAGAGCTTAAATTTTGGAAGATTGCTAACGTTAGAAGAGTTAAGCGGAAAAACCCAACAAGGACTTGATTGATATCTGCAACTTTCCGGAAATCGGAGCCGTTGGCTGTCACAAGGAGGGCAACGGTGCGATTCATATGGATAACTTTCCGGCCGACTACGATGAATTCAGCAGAAGGTCGGTAATTAATCGACGACAATCATCTGAAGAACCCCCCTCACCCAACCCCCCACCCCCAACCCCACGTTGGATGGACGCCGAAATGGCATGATGGAGTTTCGAGATTTTAGTCCGCGAAGTCAACAGAGCCTGAAATATGAGAATCACGAAATCATCAAGAATGAATCAGTGAATGGCTATTCCCAATGCCGATATTCCCATGATCAATGATTTTAAGAATCAACAGAACGCCATGGTTGCTTCTGATTCAACGAATGCAGGAATCGAATTTGAGCTGACACGCGAACAAAGGAACCGGTTCCCGGTATGGGTCCGAAACCGTCCAAGCCCACCGGTGCGATTCTAAAGAGAATTACTTCTATTCACACACTTTATATAAAATTCGGAAGGGATCACGGGGAACCAAAAAATATGACCGCTATATTTGAGCGTACGAAATAAATATTTCGGAGGAGTAGGTCGATCATTTCATATCGGAGTAAAGTTTGCTGATTGCTGTGGGGTCCAGATTCCTTCAGTAGAGCACATCCCAGTGCCTGGTAAATTTTAAGAACGTGAAATTGGTGCTGATGTTGACATCTTCACTTGTTGGATGGAAATGTCAAATCGACAAACTAACCTCACTGCTCGACTCGACACAGAAAATCACAACCCAGACAGAACGGGAAACTGTATAAGAATGGAAACTTCTGAAATAAGACCCATTTTTAATCCCGAATAGTTTTCGTACGGATCGTTTTCGTCTTCATGCTGCTTTGTAGTATTATTCCATGATAATCGCATTGAATGACAATCAATCAGCTGTTACCTGAAATCAGCTGTTATCATCACCACTGGAAACTCGACGGATCGTTTGAAGGGTGTTCATTCTCGTTTGTCGTATTTGAATACGATATATGAATCCCCCTATAGACTCAAACCGTTTGACATAAAACACGTGAACGCGACACGCGAACGTGTCCCAATCCAACGCCATCTAGATAGACAGGCCTCCGCTCAGCTAATCGTGGTGAATTAGACTTCATTTGTGACGTCAATTTTACGTCATTAATTCACTGCCAAAGCAGTGACTGCACACGACGATGTCCCCGGCACGACATACATACATATGTTTACAATTGGAATTGCGTCAGGCGGCATTTTAGTCCTCTAAAAACACACTTTCTGCACACTTACAGCAATTTGGTCGAAGCCGCAGCCTCGGGGATCAGTCGCAGTCTTGGAATAGTACACACTTGACAAAATACATCTTTTGACCGCACGACACACTTTCATCGCGCACGTGTTTGTTTTCCCGGATCACTACATGAAATTTTACTAACAAATAAACACTGAACGCGGAAAACGAAAACTAAACACGGAACGCACAAATACCGGGGACTCGCCAGCACCAGTCGCCGACCACTGAATTGTGGATACGATGGCGTCATTGAAGGAAATAATTGCGTAATTTAGCCGTCAAAACCAGCTGAGCGGAGGCCTGTATATCTAGATGGCGCTGCCCAATCCCAACGTGCTCGCAGCCTAAATCGGTCAAACAGTTAAGACGATTTTTAGGCATGGGTACCTCCGCTTCGTACAGAATTTCGCAACAATGTCGTCTCCGCTGATAGACATGTTGAAAAAAAACGTGTATTTACCTGCACGGAGGAAGGGCTCACGGCTTTCAACACGTTAAAGCAAACACTAGTTTCCGCACCGGTGTTGCACAGCCCAGATTTTGCAAAACCGTTTTCTATACACTGCGATGCCAGCCAATGTGGTATTGGCGCAGTTCTGGTGCAGATGACCGAAGACAGTGTGGAAGCTCCAGTGGCTTACATGTCAAAAAAGCTCAACTCAGCCCAGCCCAGGTTTCGGAACAAGAGTGTCTGGCAGCGGTGACGACCATAAAAAAATTTCGAGCGTACGTCGAAGGCCACACATTTGAAGTAGTCACAGTCCATGCATCGTTGAAGTGGCTTATGACACAACCTGATCTTCATGGAAGGCTTGCCAGATGGGCATTAAAGCTTCAAGGTCTTTCATTTAAAATCAGGCACCGAAAAGGCACGCAACATGTCATTCCGGATTCCTTGTCAAGAGTGCATGCCACTGAGTGCATCGACTCGTTGGAACTGTTTGACTCGTCATTGGAGGTGGACTTAACATCGGAACATTTTTCGTCGGATGAATATAACGCCTTGGTCGAAAGGGTGAAACAAAATCAACACCTGCTTCCGGATTTGAGAGTTGTTGACGGGTTTGTGTACCGGCGCTTGAAATATGCGACCGGCGATGAAACTCAGGAGGATAGCTCTTGGAAACTCTGTATTCCGGAGGAGCTGACGTCGACCTTGATAGCACGCGCACATGACCACCCGTTGAGTACTCACGGTGGTGTTGGTAAAACCCTGAAACGTCTTAGACTGTTCTTTTTCTGGCCTAAAATGGCTCAGGCGATCAAAGACTACATCTCTGTCGGCATTGTTGGCTAAAGTGCTTGAAACATATGGAGTGAAACATAATTTAACAGCAGTTTACTCACCCCAATCAAACGCAGCCGAAAGGTTGAATTGGTCGGTTATTGCCGCTGTTAGGTCTTACATTCACCCTCGCAACGGGACTGGGATGCAAAATTATCCTGCATCAATATGGCGCTTCGTTCTGCATACCATTCCGTCATCGGTTTCTCGCCGTATTTCGCTGTTTTTGGACAGAACATGATCACACATGGGAAAATGTACGCTTTGTTGCGCAACTTCAATCTGCTTCAGGAACCTTCTGCTGATGTAACGCCGGACCTAAAAACAGAATTGATTCGATCAAATGCATAGAAAGCTATCAAACACGCTTATAACGTAAATGCAAAAACTTATAATCTCCGGTCCAACTCATCCACCTTTAAACTGGGAGATATCGTCCTAAGGCGCAACTTCTCGTAAAGCAACTTCGCCCAAAATTACAATGCAAAATTGGATAAAAAGTTTTTACCAGCGCAAATCGTCAAAAGAGTCGGAACCGTGGATTATTTATTGTCTGACTTGTCGGGCAAGTTCTTAGGCAAATATAATCAGAAAGACATCAGACGTTGCTAGTACCCCTTCAGGCTCTTTTCCTTCCACGACTCTTTATAGGTCCCTCTTCTTTCTTTCTGTTAAGTTTAGCTGTAGCTTACATCAAGTATGTTCATTCGGAGGATTCGGCCGACGCTATGCGGTATAATCCTCGGAATACCTGGTTAAGCATCTCCCTTAGAGTAGTATTAGGTTAATTGTAAAATATTGTAAGTAGGCTTAAATATGTTTGAAGCGATCAGATCAATTGTATATTTCCGCACCCATGCAGTGTAAAATTAAATTCCTTTTTTGAGAATCACTTACACTAAAAATCTTGAATGCGGCTTCTAAAGGTCGCCACCCATTGACGAGCACAACCACGACCAAACTTCCATCGAACCATCAATTTCATAGGACGTGTGGAAAAAAAATTCCCCCTATTTCCACCGTTCTATGATATTTGATGGTTCGATGGAAGTTTGGTCGTGGTTGTGCTCGTCAATGGGTGGCCACCTTAAGCGATCTACCCAACGCGACCAAATTGTATTTTTGTCGTATCATCATCATCGTGGCGCGACAGCCCAACGTCGGGCCTTGGCCGCCTGGATCATTGTCCTCCAATTATCTCGGTCACGTGACCGCGTCCTCCAGTTTTGGGAGCCCAGCAGCTGCGCGGCGTCCACACCTACTGAGCTCTCCCAACGAGATCTCGGTCGTCCTCGCAGTCTCGCTCCGTCGACTCGTTCTGCATTCATTACTCTCTTAGGCATGCGATCATCGTCCATTCTTTGTACATGCCCTGCCCATTGAAGTCGTTGTAGTTTGACGATTTTCGAGACTTGCAGCTCATCGTACATTTCATACAACTCATGGTTGTACCGGATGCGCCATCCATCTCGATCGCAAACAGCCCCGAAAATTCGCCGTAGAACCTTACGTTCGAAAGTGTCTAGCATGTTTTCGGAGGCTTGAGTTAGGGTCCATGCTTCGCAGCCATAGCATAGCACTGGTCGTATAATGGTTTTGTACACGCGGAGCTTCGTGTTTCTGTGCACATGTTTCGATTTCATTATGGGGAGAACCGAGAAAAAAGTCTTATTAGCTAACTGTATCCGTCGCTTGATTTCGTCAGTTTCGTTGGCGTCCCTTGACAGGTTGCAACCCAGGTAAATGAAGTTGTTCACGAACTCGATGTTGAGGTCCCCCACATTGATGCTCGGTTGTGCAGGTGTCCTTGTCACCGATTGCATCATTATTTTAGTTTTACCCTCGTTAATACGTAATCCAACTTCCTTTGCAGCGGTATCGAGCGTATGCAGAAGTTCTTCTGCGTCAGCCAATCTTCGGGACATGATGTTGATGTCGTCGGCGTACGCTGCTAATTGTGTCGACTTGATGAGTAGCGTCTTGCTGTTGTCCATATTCATGGCCCGAATAACGTATTCCAGTGCTAGGTTGAAGAGCGTCGGTGCCAGTCCATCGCCCTGTTTCAAACCAGTGCGTGTTTCAAATAGATCAGTAAGTCTATTCTGGATCCTGACTTGTGAGACGGAGTTGGTCATCGTCATCTTTGTCAGTCGCACTAATTTTGCTGGTATACCAAATTGCAGCATGATGTTGTACAGTACTCCACGATCGATACTGTCGTATGCCTGCTTGAGGTCGACAAAGATTTGGTATACGTTTACGTTGTATTCCCAGCACCTCTGGAGTATCAGTTTGACTGAGAAGAGCTGATCGGTTGTGGAGCGACCAGGTCTGAAACCGCTTTGATATTCGCCAATGACTCGTTCTGCGTACGGTTTTATTCTATTTTCCAGAATTTTCATCAAAATTTTATAGGACGTACAAACTAGTGAGATGCCCCTGTAATTCTCACACCGCAATTTATCTCCCTTTTTATGAATTGGACAGATGATGCTTCTGCGCCAATCGTCTGGGATCTCCTCGTTCTCCCATACTCTCCCATACTCCTTTTGTCGTATGGTTCCATATTAAATATTGGGACTGCTAGAGCGGCAGCGTTTTGTGTCATGATTGGAAAAACATTTCACTGACTTTGAATGTTCACGATTTATTGAACTTTCTGTACGTATTTTGTAGCAATTTATACGATACTGTATAATGTAAAGTGTAATTTTACTTTTGGTTCACACGTGGCACTCTATGTTTTGTGAAATATGTATTAACTAATTGTAATTGTCACTAATTTATCAATTTTAAAATCAGTTTACTTATCCTCGTCGCCAATTTGTTATGTTTGAAGAAAATACTTTTCATTTACTTCTGAATAAAACTGATTTTACTTAAGGTTTAAAGAGCTCTTTACACTTCACCGTGAACGTGAACATGAAAATACAAATTTTCCATGATCAAAAGCTCCGTGAAAAGATTTGACAGTTATCGCATGGTGAGAATTATTTTTCCTGTTCACAGTCATATTTACAGTTCACCGGGAAATTTATTTGAAATATACAAAACGTCGTTTATTTAAGAAGAAAATAAAATTGTCGGTTGTAGAAAGGAATTAATGAAGGATATTGGTTAGAGTTTAGAAGCTACGGGAGCGCTCGCGGTTTATAATTTTAATTTAAATTTAATTTTAATTTAATGGAACAAATCGCCCACACAGGGACTGTTGATTCACAACTCTTAGTATCGCACAAAGTGTGCATGGACAATTTCGGTTTGGAACGAGCTGCGCTAGCTCCACCCCCAGGAAATTCCGACGCTCGATATATAGCCCTAGGTCGCTTGTTTCACTCCTTCTATATGCCTCAGCATCCATTTCGTCCTAGCATATCTGCATCAAACATTTTTTTGTCTACATATGTACAATTTCGGTCTCAAATTGAAATAAGGTATGCAAAGCAAAGCGAAAATAACTATGTACATACTCACTTTCGTTTTTAAACGAAAGTGAACATTGATTGCGAATCGAAAGTGGGCATACATGGCCACTTTCGGACTCAGCCGAAATTGTCCATTAATGGCTATTTTCATGGTGCCTTTCGGTACCCCGACGTGAGCATGAGCAGACTGATAGCTCATGGCCGGACTCACGGCGGCCAGATATCACGAAAATCGTAATTTGGCCACTCACAACGACCTTAAGTCCATCGTAGGATCAGGCTGTTGATGTGTGGTCAATTGAGATTTACAAACGTGACTATATCTTGATATAACCACACAAGTGATTGGGAGTCTTTAGTCTTACATCTTAAAATCATCATCATCGTGGCGCGACAGCCCGACGTCGGGCCTTGGCCGCCTGTATCATTGTCCTCCAATTATCTCGGTCACGTGACCGCGTCCTCCAATTTTGGGAGCCCAGCAGCTGCGCGGCGTCCACACCTACTGAGCTCTCCCAACGAGATCTCGGTCGTCCTCGCAGTCTCGCTCCGTCGACTCGTTCTGCATTCATTACTCTCTTAAACGTGCCATACACACACCGATCGATCGGCCGATCCGTCGCCCGAAATCGATATCGGCCGATGGATCGGCTTGTGTATGAGGAAATCGCACCGATCGGCCGATCAATTTTGATCTGCCGATATTTTTGTGCGATCTTCGTGCGATCGATCGGTGACGATCGATTGGATAGTGTATGTGATTATCGCAAGTGAATGTCAAATTACCAAATTATTAAATTATGAAATTTCAAGGATTCTTATGATTTAAATGGCACTGCAATTGAAATATCAAATATGTGGTATACGAAAATACCACACACATCCAAATAGTTAACAAAAATGAATCTAGGTTGGATTGGGAGTGAATCATAACCTATTTTTTGAATTGTCATTCGTTATCGCATCGCACGAAAATCGCTCAGTGTGTGTGCAGTGGAGATCGGCAGATATTTTGTGCCGATCCATCGGCCGATCGATCGGACGACGGATCGGATAATGTATGGCGGCTATTAGGCATGCGATCATTGTCCATTCTTTGTACATGCCCTGCCCATTGAAGTCGTTGTAGTTTGACGATTTTCGAGACTTGCAGCTCATCGTACATTTCATACAACTCATGGTTGTACCGGATGCGCCATCCATCTCGATCGCAAACAGCCCCGAAAATTCGCCGTAGAACCTTACGTTCGAAAGTGTCTAGCATTTTTTCGGAGGCTTGAGCTAGGGTCCATGCTTCGCAGCATAGCATAGCACTGGTCGTATAATGGTTTTGTACACGCGGAGCTTCGTGTTTCTGTGCACATGTTTCGATTTCATTATGGGGAGAACCGAGAAAAAAGTCTTATTAGCTAACTGTATCCGTCGCTTGATTTCGTCAGTTTCGTTGGCGTCCCTTGACAGGTTGCAACCCAGGTAAATGAAGTTGTTCACGAACTCGATGTTGAGGTCCCCCACATTGATGCTCGGTTGTGCAGGTGTCCTTGTCACCGATTGCATCATTATTTTAGTTTTACCCTCGTTAATACGTAATCCAACTTCCTTTGCAGCGGTATCGAGCGTATGCAGAAGTTCTTCTGCGTCAGCCAATCTTCGGGACATGATGTTGATGTCGTCGGCGTACGCTGCTAATTGTGTCGACTTGATGAGCAGCGTCTTGCTGTTGTCCATATTCATGGCCCGAATAACGTATTCCAGTGCTAGGTTGAAGAGCGTCGGTGCCAGTCCATCGCCCTGTTTCAAACCAGTGCGTGTTTCAAATAGATCAGTAAGTCTATTCTGGATCCTGACTTGTGAGACGGAGTTGGTCATCGTCATCTTTGTCAGTCGCACTAATTTTGCTGGTATACCAAATTGCAGCATGATGTTGTACAGTACTCCACGATCGATACTGTCGTATGCCTGCTTGAAGTCGACAAAGATTTGGTATACGTTTACGTTGTATTCCCAGCACCTCTGGAGTATCAGTTTGACTGAGAAGAGCTGATCGGTTGTGGAGCGACCAGGTCTGAAACCGCTTTGATATTCGCCAATGACTCGTTCTGCGTACGGTTTTATTCTATTTTCCAGAATTTTCGTCAAAATTTTATAGGACGTACAAACTAGTGAGATGCCCCTGTAATTCTCACTCCGCAGTTTATCTCCCTTTTTATGAATTGGACAGATGATGCTTCTGCGCCAATCGTCTGGGATCTCCTCGTTCTCCCATACTCGCAGGAGTAATTGATGTATGGCATCAACTAGACTCGTTCCACCGAATCTTAGCAGTTCAGCTGGAATCTCGTCAGCGCCCGGCGCTTTATTTCGTTTTAGTGACCGCAACGCGAGATCAACTTCCTCTACTGTCGGGGGTTGAATGGGTGGGCCTAGATCAACAATATCGTCGAGAGCTTCCTGTGTGGGGATGTTAGATGGTCGGTTTAGAAGCTCTTCAAAATAAGAGGCCCATCGTTTGTTAATACCATCGGTGTCGCTGATGATGTTTCCATCCTTGTCCTTACAAAGGCTAGTCCTGGGTTGGTAGCCGTTCTTAATTGTATTTACTAGTTTGTACGCTTGTCTGGTGTTCCTATTAGCTAAGTTTTCGTTTATGTTCAGCAACTGCTCGTCAAGGTATTTACGTTTCTTACGTCTAATTATTCTATTCAATATTCGCCGTAGCTCGTCATATTTTTCTCTTCTGGCTCTGGTTCCTCGTTGAATCCATTGTCTGTAGGCCTCGTTTTTCGCGTCAAGTGAATTTTTGCATTCTTCGTCGAACCAGTCATTTCGCGCTCGCCGGGCTTTATATCCCACGACCTTCTCTGCGACATCCTTGATGGTACCCTTGAGTTCTTCCCAGAACCCATGGACGCCTGTGTTGCTGATGTTGTGTAGCATAGGTGATAGTTTTTCCTCAAGGGCGGTAGTATACGCCACCGCTGTAGCATCACTCAAGAGCTCAGCAACCGCAAAGATTTTGGGAGGGCTGATTCTTGACTGGTGCACTGAGGAAATTCTACATCTGTAGGTCGTCTTCACCAAGTGATGATCTGAGTCGCAGTTTGCTCCTCGATAGGAGCGGACATCCATGATACTAGACGCCCATCTCCTGCAAATGAGGACGTGGTCAATTTGGTTGACGGTATGTGCGTCTGGAGACTTCCAGGTCTGCTTGTGAATGCGTCGATGCGATACATCTTAAAATAAATAAAATAAATAACTGGCGGAACAGTCCAATTTGAACCATGGCCTCGAGATGAGTTAGCATCATCTCATTTTCTAGATCGTGACGGTTTTTTGTGCAGAGGTATGTGATCAGCAACACGCTCAACCGAGTTATTTACCCCATAATGGGTACTCATTTAACAGCTGAGTAGGCTCATAGTCCGACACGTAAATTCCCTGGAATCGAACCGGGGCCCAGTGCGTTGAAGGCGAACGTACATTTATCATTCCATCCTACTTTCTTAAATCGGAAGTTACAACGACTCGTTTTTGTTCTTAATTGTTTTTCTTGACCCCATAACTCTTTTCCGTGTTCGATTATTGTACCATTACGTTGTATACGTGCAATAAATGAGTATGTTTTTATAAGTAGGAACATTCAACATGTTTAATAACAGTCTTCTGATTTTCACTCCTCCTCCTTCGTGTAAATATCAACTTCCGGTCTCCTTTTCATTCTTTCAGTTCAAATGTTCTTTAAAACGATTCTCCCACCCCGTTAAACTTTAGGATTTATAATACATATATTTATAATTAAAACACAATCATGTTTGTATCAAATGATTCATTCGATTATATTATTTCATAAATAAACAAAAAAAAATAGTTTTTTTTCCACGATAAACAACTTTTCAGAATGCAAATGCAATTCGAACGGGAACAGCATCGTGGAAAAATATCGTGGTCAATTTCACGTTTCGGTCGTTCACTTTCACGTTCGCGCGTCTACACTTCTCTGTGAAACGTGGTGAAATTGATTCCACGATGAATTTTTCTGTTCACGATGAAATATACGGGGAATTTAAAAAAAGTATATGAAATATCAACATTAAATTGTGCAAATATATTCAAAATGTAGTTTATGGAATTCTTCATTTATTTCAATATAATCCCCGGACGTAAAATGTCATTTTCATAGATATTTTTCGAAAAAACATTTTTCCATTTTCACGTTCACGGTGAAGTGTACAACGCCCTTAATGTGTGTAATGTAGCAGAATTTCAAATTTGAATTTGCTGTCACTTGATGTTTTCGCCTGACATTTTTGGGTGACGTATAGTGCTGCCAGATTTTTTTTTAGCCTGTAAGGGACAAATGCTCATTTTCCCGAAAAAAAACGGGATTTCATATTCTTACCCGGGACAAATAAAATAAAAAAAAATATTTTTTGTGATTTATTGCTGTTTATTATATTTTAATGAAGAACGTGTAAGTTTTAACATGTTTTTATTTGATTTTACATATTTGAAAAAATCTGTGCAGTTATAATCATAGTTGAAAATGGTCATTAATTCACTTTTCATCAAATTGGGGGTACATTTGTTTCTTATATCAGTCCATTTTAATACCATCTGTGAAAAAACCCTTTCTACAAAGCAGTTGGAACTAGGGATGCTAAAGATGAACGATATGATATTGAAAATATTAGGGAATTCATTCTTGGAAAACCCTTCCATGATTTTCTTCCACTTCTCAATCGCATTCGTATTTTTGTCATCAGACGACGTTGCAATGTCCAGGCTTTTTTTAATCATTTGAAATTCTTCGTATAAGGAGTCCATGTTCAATTGATCAATCTTCAAAAGTTCCGCAGCTTTTCGAAAATGGTCGTAATTTATTGGAGATTTCAAGTTTAAAAATGTCATCTTTGAAAGGATGTTACTTTCTGAGAAATCATATCGTGGTAACAAATATCCTAGGAAATTTTCGTAGAACTGTAGAAAATCATTTTGAATCGACCCTTTTGCGTTAGTGCTTAATCCACTCATTATTTCTCTTGCCTGACTTCCGAAAAAGTTGTCTTTTATTCTTTGTTCGATCTTTTCGCGAATCCCGTGCATTTCAGCATGCATCTCAACGACTGACAGAGAATCCGATTCAATTTTTTTCATTGTTGCTTCTACCGAAAACATCACGTTATGAAGAAACGACAAATACGCCAAAGTTTTCTTCTCTTCTTCTTCAGATGTGATTATCTTCTCTAATAGACGGGGACATTCATTGCGAGATTCCAGAAAATGAGATTTTAGTGCGGGCCATATTTTTAACACTCTTTCGACAGCAGGACCAAGAGATAAAAATCTCGTCGCAACATGTTTTATTATGTCTTCCCATTGCATGTTATTCGCTTCAAATTGGAGTTGCAAGTCTGCTCTTCGTTTCGCCGATCTACAGAAGTGACTGCATATTTTCAGTATCAAACTTTCCACGTCCACATCTAATTTATCAGTACTGTATTTTGCAGCATTGTGGAGAATATGAACGGGGCAGCCAGCTTTGACAATTCTGTCGTTTTTAGCTAACAAAAGTGTATAAATAGAATGATTTCTACCGAAGTTTACATTAGTATTGTCAGCGGCGAATGCAGAAACTTTATTTAAAGACAATCCAGTTTTCTCTAATGTGTCTATTAATAACTTTGATACTTGATTTGCAGACTCATCGTTACACTCTACAAATTCCAGAAGACGATTTTCAATTCCGGTATCGTAGTCAAAGAATCGTACGCAAATTGGAAACATTTTTCTGTTTTTTTATTACTTGCATCTGTCGCTATCGAAAAGTACAGATTTTTTTCATGGACGGTTTTTAAAATATTTTTTCGCAGACTCTTTGGCCAATACTTCGCATACAATAGCTTCCGCTTTTGTTCTTCCGCAGCTAAAACTTTGAGCGATTTTTGAATCACTGCAGATGTGTGGTAATAATTTGTGCGAACAATCCATACTACTGTAACTAAGGGAATGCTTTACCGTGTGATAAACCAATGCGAGTTCTCCAGCAGTAATCTTGTCCTCCGTCTCCGATGCAGATGTCTCAGGTTTCGAAAAAAAATTGGATAAGTTACTCGTTGCTCTATTGCTAACAATATTCATGTGAGATTTAGTAGATGCATGTTGTCTTACATCAGCAACGCCACCATGAGCACAAGAGAAATCCCTATTGCATAGACGACAGGACGCCTTATACGAGTCTTCTTTAACTTGCCTTAACCAGGCATAACCATTTTCCCAGTTCGAATTATACTTAGTAAGCCTTTTGGCTTTCTTGGAAGGTATTCCACCACTTCTAGACGTATTATCTCCGTCACTATCACTTAAATCACTCATTTTGCATAAAGTTTTTGAAACAATTAACGAACGTATCACACACATGTTAAATGCAACAGTTCTCGCAACACAATGAATAAACGAAGATTGTAAACACAAAATTACCACTAGAAAGAATGCGGGATAGATAGTAATTAGACAGTTCTTGCGTATGTGAAACAAAAAGAGGCAACTATATTTCTTCCGTTGTTATGCACGCGTGCTATGCTGCAGGAATGATTATGCAGATTTTAATGATGTACTGAATCTGCCTGATAAAATGTACTAAATGGTACCAATTACGGAAATATGTTTTATTATAAGCAGAAATGCTAACAATTTTACTATATGTGTAGCATATGTGTGTAGGGCGATCGATTCCGAAATAATAATCGAACAAGGTTGAAATACGGGACAGAGCCTGTCCCGGAGCCTGAAATACGAGATGTCCCGCGAAATACGGGACGTCTGGCGACACAAGTGACGTATAGCCCAGAGGTGTCAACTTCATTTTCCACTTAACGGCCTGAATATCATTCACACAGACCGTCAAATAGGAAAACAAACACACCCCAAAGCGAAATATACCCTGATGGGTATTTTTAATCTTCAATGATAATATCTTGGCTAAAAACGCAAATAAATTACCTGTCATGGGTCACTATCCATTTTGACATCTTGTTCCTATCTACCAAATGTCCGCCGGCATTCATGTACAAACACCAGGCACCAAGCATTCAATTGGCGTCTTGGCATTCAGTTCTTGCTCCTGATGCACTTCTTGCTGCACTCATACGGGCCATTTGCATGGGCGGCACGTAAGTCCACTATTGTTCTCCGGGGGTTAGCAGACGGTTAATGACGGCTACACCCACGCCTAGATGTTTTGAACGCATGGGTTGCACGACGACCTAAGACACAAAACAGACATGGAATTAGTGACTAGGCAAGAAAACCGTGAACATGATTATAGGTATAAAATGCCAAAACGATAAAAGAGTAGATTTTGGTTTCCGTGGAGATAAACAATTGTCACCTTACCATCATGCTTCTCTTCCTGACACCTTGAGGATGGTTTCCGGGATTTTGGTTGCAGTCGGCGAAATCTGCCTAGCAAACCGATGTGGATGTATCTGAATTGTATTTAGGCCACCTTCATCATTTGTTGGCTAGTTGTTTACATTACAACACAACAAATTCGAAGGCGGACATACACTTCAGCCGGATGAAATTACTAAGCACAACAAACTCACCCGCTTGTCTTGATTTCCGCTCGGCTCCTTCCTGGTGGTGTTGCGGTCCTTAAACGGCCCCTCCAGC
Source organism: Chloromyia formosa (assembly GCA_964017055.1). Classification (NCBI taxonomy): domain Eukaryota; kingdom Metazoa; phylum Arthropoda; class Insecta; order Diptera; family Stratiomyidae; genus Chloromyia; species Chloromyia formosa. Next base: position 65,202,442 of record OZ024814.1, on the reverse strand, counting down.
GAGTTTTCACCACTGAAATAGCACGACATGGGTGAATAGAAGGATTTTCTTTTTTTTTTTTTTGTTTTCTCCTTTGACCAGGGCGGGCTTTGATCCTGATGTCACCGCTGATATTCAGAAGTCCACAGGTGAGGCTCCGTTCCCAGTCGGTTGGCTAATCCTCATGTAGGATTGTACTGCCAGGTGCCAGCTAATCTCCTTGTATTATTACGTTGGTTAACAAGATTATTATGTATTATTTTATTTTTTTTTAAGCAAACCAATTAATTCAAAGGATAAGTGAACAATGCCTGTATAGATTATTATTTTTTTTTTTAAACAATTAACAAATTAATTCCATGGAAGAGTGAACAATGCATGTATAATTTATTATTTTTTTTTTTATATATTATTTTTAATTTATTTATTTATTTTTAAACATTTAGATAGATAGATATAAAGATTCGAGCTACTTTCCCAGCAGGAAGGCACTGCGACCATAAAGATCTATTGTGCCGTAGCTCATTAATCCAAAAGACCGTCCACCCTTCTAATAAAGGGCAGTAAGTCTTTAGCAGGAATCAACCTGAATTCTGCAGTGCTGATAGTAGCTTGCCCGAGGAGTGACATCCTAAAACGCGCGATGGCGGGACATTCGCACAAAATGTGCTTGGTCGTTTCCACGTCCTCCAGACAAAGACGGCATTCAGTCTCGCTTGACAGACCCATCTTGTTCAGGTGATATCTGACCAAGTGATGGCCAGATAAGTACCCCACTAGGAGTCTTAGGTGGGTTCTACTCATTCGAGTAGTACCCTTGTGACTGAAGGGCATTATCAGCTCCTTTGATTGACGAAGCCCTGGAAGGTTATTCCAGTACTGTTGACGCAATCGTGCAAACCAATCAGTGATCCGCAGTTTGGCCGAGGCCAGTCCAAAGCCACAGTAAGGCTCAGGTCCATGAAAACGACTGGATGACCCTTGTCTAGCAAGTTCATCCGCAGCCTCGTTCCCCTCAATGCCCTGGTGGCCAGGCACCCAACACAAGAAGACTTGGTTATTGGTTGCCAACAGTTGAAGGAGATTGTAACACTCCTTCACCAGTTTTGAAGAGACCTTATATGAGGAGAGCGCTTTTATAGCTGCTTGGCTGTCTGAGTAGATAGCAATGTGAGCGCCGCGAAGTCCAGTTTCCAAGATTACCCTGGCGCAGACCTCAATGGCGTGGATCTCAGCTTGAAAAACGCTGGGCGAGACTCCCATTGCGATCGAAATCCTGGTGTTGGGTCCAAAGACACCTGCACCAACACCCTGTTCTGTTTTAGACCCATCGGTGAACCACTTGATACATCTAGGGTCTGGACAGGGTGTGCCATTTACCCATTCAGAGCGGTTAGGGATGAGGGCTGAATATTTTCTGCCGAAGCAAACCTCCGTGATCATGTAATCTGATCTCAAGCAGATCTGCACGTCAGGAATTTGATTCAGAATGCTCATGTGACCGCTTTCTTCACTACGCACGTCGGAAGTTAGACGAAGTCTAAGAGCATTTAGAGCTGCTGATTCTTGAATGAATATATGCAACGGAGTAAGTCCAATAATCGCCTCCAGGGCTGGCGTAGGACAAGTGCGCATAGCTCCAGTGATGCCAAGGCAGGCAAGGCGTTGAAGCTTATTGCACTTCAGTAAGACAGAAGATTGCTGAGTATTCGGCCACCACACAAGCGCTGCGTAGGTCACCATAGGCCGCACCAGCATGGTGTATAACCACTCAATTATCTTTGGGGTGAGCCCCCATGTCCGTCCAAAGAAACTTCTGCAAGCCCACATTGTGCGTGTGGCTTTTCCAAGTACATTATCTATGTGAGTATTCCAGGTGAGTTTCGAGTCTAGAGTTACCCCGAGGCATTTAACTTCAGTGGAATAATCTAAGGTCGTGCCGCCTAACGAAATTGGATCCAAAGTTATATTTCGTTTTCGTGTGAACGGCACAACGACAGTTTTCTGTGGGTTTACATGTAAGCCCACAGCCACACACCAGCGTAGAACTATGTCAAGGGCCGACGTCATCACCTCAGTGATGGTAGATTCGAATTTGCCCCTGACTATGATAGTTAAATCATCCGCGTATCCGATAGTGAGATAACCGCGCTCATTAAGCATGGAAATCAGTTCGTCTACGACAAGGGACCACAAAAGGGGTGATAGAACGCCACCTTGTGGACAACCCTTTACGGCATTCACGCAAATGGATGTACTGCCTAGAGTTGAGTAAATATCCCGTCCACGGAGCATGGCGTCTATCCATGCAATGGTAGCGGGCGGGATGTCTCTGAGTTCCAGTGCTCTGGAAATGCACTCGTAGCCAGTATTATCGAAAGCCCCCTCAATGTCAAGAAACGCGCACAACGCGATTTCCTTTTCACTGAGGGACTTTTCGATTGTACTGACAAGGCTATGCAAGGCGGTTACTGTTGACTTACCCTTCGTGTACGCGAATTGCATACGATGTAGGGGGATTGACAGTTCCATCTTGTGCCTGATATGCAAATCAAGCAACTTTTCCATGGTTTTAAGGAAGAAGGAAGTAAGGCTAATCGGTCTATAGGATTTGGGCATATGTTCCGGCTTATTGCCCGCTTTGGGTATGAAGACCACATTAACTTTCCTCCAAGGTTGTGGTATGTACCCTAGGGTGTAACTTGCCCTAAAAAGTTCGATTAGCGGAGTTATTATGATCTCCAAGCTGTTTTGTAACAGAGCGGGGAAGATGCCGTCTACACCGGGAGCTTTAAATGGCTCAAAGGATTCTATCGCCCATTTTACTTTGTCCATGTCAAAGATGACCCCCGATAAACTGCGAGCCCGGCTTACGGGAACCCGTTGGGGCCTCGCAGTTGGGCAGGGGTCACCATCAGACAGTACGGACCCAGGGAAATGGGTCTGAAGAAGCAACTTTAATGTTTCTTCTGGACCTTCAGTATACGAACTGTCTGGTCTCAATAGAAGGCCGACGCCGTTAGCTGAGTCTTTGGAAAGGGCTTTGTGAAGGCGCGCCGCTTCCGGTAGCGACTGAATGCTTTCACAATGTCTTTTCCAGCATTCTCGTTTGGAATGCCTAATGAGTTTGTTGTACTCGGTGAGAGCAGTTCTGTACTCATCCCACCTATTGAAGCGCTTGGCTTTGTAATAATAGCAATGTTTAGGGAAGGATTGGCTGATGAACAAATATCAAATTGACCAAATTGCAAAACAAAACCAACCAAAAATAAAAACTTTCGGGAGTACAGGCCTTTAATATCGACGCATTCAATTATGCCATTTTCAGTTTGTGTTGAACCGATTTGATATTTGATCATCACCCAATTCTGCCCTTCATCAGTCAATCCTAACGAAACAGACCGGTTCCAAAATCAAGCGAACGGCTTTGCCATTTCGTTTCCAGCCAGGTAGCCGAAGGGTCGTGCTTTATACAAGCCTCTTACCAACAAACAGGTAATATTCGGCATGAATAATTATATTTATTATATTAATACTGCAAGTGAACTAATTTTGGACGGTGATTGGATTTAAATTTTAGCCGAATATCCGCCATATATCAGCCATATGTGCAGATACTCATTATTCATCTGCCAGCATCTGAGCATCCAACCAATCCGCATTTTTAAAACAATAAGAGAAGTTGCAGAAAAAGCGAAAAAAAAACTAACAATAAAAACTGATAAAGGTACGTTTCCTAATATTATAAAAACAAGAAACACAAATCTAACAAGTTATAAAGTTGGGGAGTGAAGTGCAGGACCATGTGGCAAGTAAATAACCTTTACAGGCCTAACCTCCACACCATTTAGTGAAAGTGCAGGATTACACGGTGAATAGAAATCTGGGACTTGATACAAGAACAACCAATGTCAATTTTTGCAAATATTGGAAATGTGAAAACTAAAATTCTCACGAAAATGTCAGTGCCACCATTATAAAAATTATTTTTTTCTGGAAATTCATATTTGGCACTAATAGTTGTCATAACAACGAGTTTTAGGTTGATACCTTTTATTCTTATAGTGTGTAGAGAAACCGATATTTTACCGACAAGGTTGTTTTAGCATTGAATTTTTTGCTAGAAATTTAGACATTGCTTGTTCTGGCACTACGCTACAAATTTCTGACACCTTGGCAAATCACATAATCATAAACTATGGTCCTTTAAGTGCCCAGATGACTAGTGCTTCTTTCGTACTGGCATGGCGGTCCGTTGCTTTCGGTCTTGTTCTTTAAGTTTGCGATATACAAGGATAAAGTGACTGAGAACTACTGAAAACGTGATCCTGCCGAAATTTATGGCGAGTTTTCCCTGTGGGAAGGGTTATCCCTTGCATAATGTACTGTACTGTAAGTCCATGATTGCTGCAGGGGCAGTATTACACTGGCCGGCAATCGACTTACTAACGTCCAATACCGCATTTTTTCTACTCGGACCGGAGACAGTAACAGCCGCAGGCATATTAGTAGCACGAAACCCACTGCATTCACCCGGAATGTGTCGGCGAATGTAACGAATATGTATTTTAATTGTGGGGGCGACTGTTAAAGCTGGATCGAGTTAATAGCCTGATTTCAATAGGGAAACATATTCGTACTGTTATACTGCTTGATTAATTTTTACGGCACTCTAGACGAAGTTCGATAACTCGAATCTTTTGGTTTTTTTCTCGTTTTATTCTTGCCGCATTCTGACCATTAGTTCAGCTGAAAATTGTCTACGGTTGATGAATATTCGAGTTATCGAGATTCGACTGCAACATCTTGACAAGGCTTTGAACTCCATGGCTGCGCTCGTCCGCGTTTAAGATTGATCAGAATACGATCTGATCCTAACCGGAAAATGTTTCTTTTTTTTTCAGGTGCCTTATAAGTCAAAATCATTGTTGAAGGCCGAGGTGTCACATCAACTTAATGATTGGTGCTATAAACAGACACTGTGGCCATAAATTTTAATGCTCAAACAGACCTCGAATGAATTGAGGGATACGGCACCTCGGCCCAACAAAAATTTTGGCAGTCATTTGTGACCATTATTTTGGCAGTTCAATATCCTGCTGGAACGGAAGACTTCGGGGGATATAAGCTGCACTCGGATGGTGCACTACCCCGCACGTTTTAAGAAAAAGGAAGAAAAGAAAAACACATATAAACCACGTGTCACGATTGAAAGAAAAGAAAAAGAATTATTCTATATCGTTTACCCGAATTATTATTATATTTATTAGTTAATTACTTACATTTATCTATTGCTTGCTCAAAATAACTTTTGATTTTAAGTATTTCAATTTCTATGAATTAATCACCAGCCGTAACGTGGCTAAAAATTGAAAATGTTGTAAAATTTGCAATACGGACGCATTCCATTTCATATGCGCGTTCTTCGTATGAAATCCTATCGGAAAGATATTTATATTAAATCTGTTTGGGTTGGGTATGTGCGCACATAACAATTCCCCTGTAGAGGTGTCTCTTTATTTGGTTTTTCCGGAAATGAAAATTTATACATATATGAAAGGAATTGCACTGAATTAACGCTGGTTTTGAGTAGAATATAAATACATATGTATTCGTATCATGTACGTATTAATTGAAAAGGAAATAAATATGTTTGAATGAATTCTTGATAATTTTCAGCAGTCTTAAACTTTCCTTGACAGTGGAATCAGATATGTGAAGGTTAACCAGCAGGGGTATTTCGTATCGCTGAGGGTGTTAGAGAAAAAAATAAATAGTCGCACACTTTAACTATGGGTTTAGGTAGGGATGTAAAGCGACCGAATCACACTCCATCCGTGATTCCTAATTTTGGGTATTATTAAAATAAAATATGGCGCAGTAATTACTTCATCTGCCTTTAGGTATTGGTAGACATTTAAACTTCGGGTGGTACTTGGTCTCCGTGTTAAGGGCCTGACGTGTGATTTTAATGTAAACGTACCAGTGCAGTAGTGCCAGAGTTCAAGAGACACCCCCCTCATCTCTCCGAGACTGAGCCAGTATGCAAGCACACGTCATCTGGCAGAAACTACTGTTGGTGTTGGACAATCATTGTCTGGTAGACTTTTTCGGTCCTTATGCCACGCCGACTGTAAGAAACGTTACATTTGGCGCCCAACGTGGGGCTGAAGACTTTGTTCCTCCGGACTTAGTTCCGGAATAAAAGACTGAAAATATTAATACACACTATCTTTCCCCCACAGCCGATTCTCGACTTTTTCTTAAGTTTTTACTTAGCAGTCAGTATGCTTCACGCAATATCGGCCCATCGAGAATCCGGTCTTTCCTTGTTGTTTACGGAGACAACAAGTAAGTTAGAATAATATTTCGCGAGTGGTTGACGATTATGTTGTTTCGTTAGATGCTATTGCATCGAGAAGACGCTTTTGCGTCGTGAGCAAGAGTCATATATGGGGAGTACTGGAATTATCAGCACTGAAGTTTACTATGGTGTATTGAACCTTGCCTCCCATCAGACTTCTTCTCACCTATCTGTGGTGATCGTCAACCTTTCTAAACCCTTCATAATCACCAGCTCCGTCATCTTGTCTGTTACGGTACACCTGTAGGCAGTCTATAAAGTTAAAGAAGAATTGAGAATTGTGAGATCAGGTGTATACACTCGATACTCAACTCGTCCTTTTGATCGCTTTATATTTCTAAATGCCTTGCTACAGATTCAAGCTTTATGACAGGAATACGTAGTCTGCTTACTTGTTTGCCATGCGTTAGTCTTAAAAAAAAAAAACAGAAATCCGGCCCATATTTCAACAATCCATAAATACTTGTGCTTATTTTTAACGTTAACGATTTCGTTTTTAACATCTATTACATATATGATTCAACTGTCAAGTAGAAAAAAGGATATGCTGAAAATACAATTATATCTGAAAGTGTTGATCTTATCTGAATTTTTCGTATCGGATTATCATATTGAAACTATTAATTTGTCTAGTCGCGCGTAAATATTTATCCGCGAACAACTACCGTTCTATTCCACCACAATAACTATAATATTTACTACTTTTGGTTGGTAGATCTTTTAATTCTCCTTATACCGTGCTTATTGACTTTGACTAATGGTATTGCTGAAAGCATTTACTCGCATTTACGTGCTTCCCAACAATTATTTCTTGACGCTCCTGGCGAAAAAGGCTCTTACATTGATTGTTATCTTCTAAGACCTACTCATACTTCATTGAAATTATGGCTTCCCCAGGGAACTTGGGCTTGCCTACTGGGTCCAATCCTAGTAAGTGTGCAATCTGCCAAGATGTATTAAATGAACGAGAAGAAACCTGCTTGACCCCTTGCGAACATGTTTTCCACCGCAAATGTATACAAGCATGGTTAACAAAACAGAAAACATGTCCGGTGTGTCGGCAATCTTGTACCGTCAAAATGCTGAGATTCGGAAGAATAATAGAAGAAGTCAGAACACCTCAAAATCATCCTACTATTGCACAAACCCCTCTTACCAGCTCGCGTATAACGCGCTCACAAGCTCGAATACGAGTCCCTCTAGAGAGGTACAGTAGTACAGTAGCACGTTCGATCGATGTAGATGCTCCGCACGATCGGTTAATTCAAATTGAACAACAGCTGGCGCGCTTGTCTCTTGAAAGAGATCAATTACAACCATCACGACCAACTCCTTCTAGGAGTGTCCCTGAAACTAGGCCAGAACAGGCAGGTGTTCCACAAGATTTTGCATTTTCTCCTAACGGCGCTACGCACATAGCAGACTTGAGTCAATCGAGGCCAAGCTTCGAAGAAGAACCATTTAGAGACTCGCGACCTTCACGTCTGTCCCCCTCAAGGACGCAACAATCACGAGCTCAAGCAGCCTTTGAAGCACTGGTTAACGAACCGACTCCACCTGTTTCTTACTTACCTTTTCGTGATTCACAAGAACATCGGCCTACATCGCGGAATCAGGCCTATCAGCCGCCACTTCGCCCTATTTCTAATATTTCATCCGACAGGGTGGGAACTATAATGGCCGGCTGGAATACAAAATTTAATGGGGAAGACTATAATATCCCCGTCGACGTGTTCATCTACAAAGTAGAGGCTTTGACAACCCAAACTTTGCGAGGAGACTATACCATTATGTGCCAGCATTTCCATGTCATTGTTACAGGGAAGGCTAGTGATTGGTACTGGCGCTATCATAGAAGCGTCAGAAGCCTCAATTGGCCTAATTTGCGTGAGGCATTGCGTGATAAATTTAGTGACCGTAGATCAGACGCTGATATTCGCCACTTAATTCGTAACCGCTGGCAAAAGCCTGCTGAAACTTTTGACGCTTTCTATGATAGCGTCATGCAGTTAGCAGATCGCTTGTCTCGACCAATGGACGAGTTCGAACTGCTAGAGATCTTGCAGATGAATGTACTCCCTGAGATCAAACGCAGTATCGTACAACTCGACGTTGGAACAATTGCGCAGTTGCGTCGCTGTGCGACACGCGCCGAGAATGTGGAATCGGCAATTCGAAGAATGCAGGCCGTGCGTCCTTCTTTGCGTGAAAATGTCTCTGAACTCGATCACAATCAAGAGTCGATTACCCACGTCCATGCGGGAAATTTAATGGCCTTGGAGCTCATGATGTTGCGGAGGTTCGACAGTTGAACTGTTGGAACTGTAAGAAAACAGGACACACTTATGCCGATTGTGCGAATCCACTTAATCGTTTTTGCTTTGGATGTGGGACTCCAGATGTTTACAGCTTTGTTGAACATCCTCCTAACTTTAGATTGCTTGCGGGCCAATTCCTCGTTCCACCAGGGTACTTTTCGCCCCGACTCCACCGAACGTGAAACGGTACTATCTCTGTAGGAGGAAGTTAAAATTTCATTGAGCTCCTCAGCTGCAATCTCAATTTCCCCTGTAGTGCTTATGGGGCTGACCAGTAGTTCCGCTTTGGAGCTAACTAGTTCACGGAATTTAATCCAGTTAGTTTTCCTTGGACAAAAAGTATCCGAGCGAATGTCGGATTGTCCTAGGATGTCAAATCTGATGTGTCTATGATCTGAAAGAGACACTTCGTCCGACACGTGCCAGTTCGCAATGAACCTGGAGAAGAAACCGCTAGCAAGGGTGATGTCGAGTACCTCTGCCCTTGCCGCAGTGACAAAGGTAGGTTTGCACCCCCTGTTCAGGACATTCATATGTTTACACATAAGATAGTCAAGAAGGCGCTTACCTCTGTCGTTGATGTCGCTGCTACCCCACACCGTGTGGTGTGCGTTTGCATCGCAACCGATCACATAATGCCGGTTTGTACGTCGACAGAAGTCAACGAGCTGCTGGACCTCGAGTGGTGGAATCTCAACATTGTCAGATGGGAAGTAGGCAGACGCAACTACCACTTTCTGACGACCGTTGAGCGTGGATACCTCCACCAATGCTGCAGCTAGATCTCTAGAAATAAAATTGGTTAGTGGCAAGTAGTTGACGCATTTGTCGATCAGAAGCGCCGCACGCGGACAACCCGCTAACCTGTCATATATCAACTTACCAGTTGTTGTGTTTAGACCGCAAATTCGGCCACGGGCCACCCATGGCTCTTGAATAAGCGCAATGGTGGCCTGTTTATCGGCGAATAACCTGCACACAGTGGCCGATGCTCCTATTGCGTGGTGCAGGTTCGCTTGAAGCACCTTAATGGCGCTCATGGTCCTGCGAGGATAGCGAGCGTTGGACAAGGCACTTTTGCTTGCCCTGTCGGGAACTGTTGCCTCCGTCCCCCTTTTGTTGACGCTCCTTTCGGTGAGAGCCGCTGAGGTTCCTCGGGGTAAAGAAGTCCAAGGACGATTCAGAGGGACTGTATCGCTTAACGTTCAGTCCATCGACAGTCTCAACAACGGGCCTGGAGGCTCCGTCGAGCAGTGAGCTAGTAGGCAGCTCAGAGGAAACTGTGTTTGATGCATTTGGAGTTGCATCACACTCTGGTTTGTTTTGTTTTTCTTTTTTATTATTCATAGAAGCCCATGAATATCCGGGAAAAACAGTCACCGACGGCATCACCCGGTCTGCCGTCAGAAGTCTGGTTTAAAACTGGAGGTCGACAGGTATCCAGAGTTCGCATACTAGCGGCCAAGCAACCTCTTGACCATGCATCCCTCGGCGTATGCTGTTCCACCTTGGATTTAGGGTATGTTTATAAGGGAGATACCGCTCCCCGCCCGACCAAGTTTAGTCAGCGCTGATGGCACAGATAAGATTTTGCCAACAGCCTGCTTCCACCCGTCACCACGCGGAGGTAAAGGTCGCACTTCCTAGGGCATGACAGTTACGGCAAATGTACCATGGTGGTCCAAATGTTAGTCCCCCTGTCACACCTTCGGCTGACGGGCTTTTAAACATTTACATTATTTTATTTTATTATTATTATTATTATTTTTTTTTATTATTATTATTTTTTTTTTTATATAATATTACATATTTTTTTTTTTTTTTGTGATTCCAGGTAGGATCGGAGCAAACAAAAACAAATAAACGAAAAATAAACTTACTTGTGGATCGAACTGATGTTTTAGCCAGGAAGCGGAAAAAAGAAAACACAAACCGACAAAAAACTTCACACGCTAGTCAGTCAGACAACAAATGGGTTGACTTTCCCAATTAGAGCTGTATATTAAATTGATCTATAAGCGACGCCAAATGAATCCAATCAATACTATGCGAGTTTGCCAAGAATTGCTCAATAGAGCTCATATTATTAATTTCAGGAATTTGGGCTCTAAACCTACAGTATCTATCACATTCCATAATCAAATGATTATTATCTTGGGGTACATTACAATGACTGCAATCACGGGAGTCTTCTTTTTTAATTTGACACAAGAATTTTCTATTGTAACCATGATTAGTTAGTAATCTATTTACGGTTTTGATGTGTTTGGGATTTTCATATTTGTGATACTTCTTTGCATACCAAGGCTTTCTCCCCACTGTGCTAATGATTGTTCTAATAAAACCAACAGAATGCAGACTATTATTATCGAATTGCTCTTGCCATTTTAGGACTAATAATTTCTTGATTTTATAGACAGCTTCCTCAATAGACATTGGGCAGGTACTAGCAATACCCTTGGTTCTAGCCTCATTGGCAAGCTTGTCAGCCTCTTCATTTAGGGTAATTCCAATATGAGCAGGGACCCATGCCACCATCACCCTCCTGATATGGGACCCATTGATCAAGGACTTAATATTTTGAGCTATGGGATTGTCACTCGTGTTATCCAACAGAATCTGGCATGAGACATTGCTGTCTGTGAAAACCGAAACATGGGGCCTATCAACCGAGACTGCATACTCAATTGCTTTACTAATGGCGAGCAATTCCGCATTGACTATAGATGTGTCGGGCTGTAACTTAAACATGCTGGAGACCTCCATAGACTCATCCACATAGGCACAACCCACCAGGTTGTCCCGAATAGATGCGTCCGTAAAAAGAATTAATTCATTGTCCTCTATGTCAATTCCCGTTACATTCCTAAGATTAACCAAATCAAAATCTTCATCATGGACCAACTTAATATCAGTCTTTTTGTCCAACACCACAAGTTTGTCAGACTCACAACAGGTTTTTAGCAAAGGCAAATCTTTTAAAATGTTTCCGAACTCATTCCAACAAATCGCGTAACTTGTGTTCAAGTTGGCAATCAACACATTACTAGTATTCCAAAACTCTCCAAACTTTGGATCAAAAGATAATCTTTTGGCCATTTCCTTGGCAGTCAGCAGCTTACCTCTGTACTCTGGAGGAAGCTCATTGGATAACAAATACAAGGAAATAACTGGCGTAGAGGGGGGAACCCCCAAACATTTACGTAGAGATTTATTGAAATGAGTACTGATCCTTTTCAGAGTACCCTTGTTCATATTAGCTGTGGTTGACCTAGCATATTCGATTACTGGTCTAACGGGAGCTCTAAACAGCGTTAGTGCCTTACTCGGGTGTAGCCCATCTTTATGTTGGTTAACCATATTAAATGTACGAAGGTTCAAACTATTTTTGCTGATCATTTCTAAATAGTGAAAATCCACACTTAAGTTGCCTCTGATTTTAAAGCCCAAATACTTAAGCAAAGGGCTATTAGTAAAAGTTTTGTTCAGTATTTTAATTGAAAACTTCCCCTCTTTAACACCAGAGAAAACAAAAAATTGCACTTTATCCTCGTTAATATTCAGGCTAATGTCATTCAACTTACTGATAAATCTGACAATGAATTTTTCTAAATTGGATTTAGCCTCCTCAATGCTGCTGCCACTACTCAATACCAGGAAGTCATCAGCGAACTGATAGATCTTGTTCTGAGAATCCGCAATGCGATGGATGATACTGGTATAGATGTTAAATAACAATGGACTGATTACACACCCTTGCGGCAAACCATTGTTGACCTTTCTTTCAACGTTATCCAGTACCAGAACCCGTTCACTAAGATAAATCTTAATCCAATTAGTGATTTCAGGAGGAATCAGCAAATCATTCATAATATCAGCCAGATGCTTAATATTGACGTTGTCATAGGCAGACTTAAGATCAATGACCGCACAAACCGAGAAGGACTTGTTGGTTTTGTTAACCCTGACTTCGGTTATTACATCATTAATACAGTGGCTTGTTGATTTTCTTTTCCTGAAGGCGTAAGAGTGAGCGTTTAATAATTCATATTTATCTACAAAATCGGACAGCCTGTTCAAAATTAAGCCATTAATCACCTTGAGCGGGACGCTCAACAGCGAAATCGGTCTAAAATTTTCCAGGTTATTATTATTCTTATTCGGTTTCGGCACCGGTACAATTTTAATATTCTTCCAGCAATCAGGAAAGATTTGTTCAATCCAAATTTTATTAATAATATCCAGGAAATTCATTAAATTAGTGTGATCTAACCACTTTAGGTACTTAAAACTAATTACATCCAAGCCCGGAGCAGATGATCCATTCTTTCTCCTTAAGACCTCGATAAGCTCATTCATGCTGAAGATGTTGTTTGCAGAAGATATATGAATACGACTCTCCAGACAAACAGCACTACTGTTACCAACAGCAACACTCTCCAAGAATCTTCTCTTTTGGTCTTTACTCCAGAGGCCCACATCAAATTTATTTTCAATAGATCTCTTAACATTATTGAAAATGGCATGAAGTTCCCCATTATGTTTACTTTTATTTATTCTGTTGATGGACTCTCTCCAGGTTTTCCTTTTAGCCTTCCTAACAGCTTTAACCCACTCTGATTTATTTCTATCCACTTCATCCAGGTTTTCTATACTATATTTTTTCTTGAGTTTCATTACACTAACCTTCAATTTTTGATAACTAATAGATAGCTCTGCATTCCACCATCTCTTAGGGACGTAAGAACTTTTCTTAGTTTTAAAGGTAGCTTTGGTAATATTTTCCTTCATGGAATTATTAAAACTAATTAGACCATTGTCTGTATTAACACTATTGATGCTGTCCTGCAGCATCCTTATATTAACTACGCGAGATATCGTAGCCACCCTGGATTCTATAAAATAAATTAGCGGAATATGCCTTGATCCAAATATCTTGGCACCATAAGTGTGCCAATTACCAACTAAATCCGGTCTGTTGGTAAAGGACAAGTCGATAACAGAATACTTTCCCTCGTGCGTAATGAACGTGGGAGAACCATTATTGATAATCTGAAACCCTTTAGACGTCAAGAAATCATTTGTGATATTCCCTTTACCATCATTCTTAAAACTGCCCCAATCCATTCTGTGGGCGTTGAAATCACCCGCCACAACAATGTTAGGATCACCAGTACTGTCAAAGCAGTTAAAAATGTCCCCAAGAGCCTCCTCAAAACTTTTATAATTCAGATCAGGATTCGCATAAACATTAACAAGCGTGAAATTTGCAGGTAAATTAACCGTTCTAATACCAATGGATTCAAACTTAGAAGAAGGCCAAAAAGGCACACATTTAATTTTTTTGTTGACCAGCAGGCCTACACCCCCATATCCGTCCGACCTCCAGGCATAAAAAGAATTATAACCGTTAAAGTACGGATTATCCAAATCTTTCAAATAAATTTCTTGTGAAAATACCACATCTATTTTCTCTTTAAATAAAAATGTTTCTAACGTATCTTTATTCTTTAATAAACTCTGGATATTGATTTGCAGGATTTTGATCATTTTTTGTTCAAAGCGTTTAAACAAAAAACATGATCAGCACTTAGATTTAAGTGATTAACTCTACCTTGAATTTCCTTAATTATTTTCCCCACGTCCGGGTTTCCAGTAACCAAATTAGTATTAACGATTTTAATTAGTTCTTCACAGATTGCCTCATAATTTAGAACAATCGACTTATGATTATTATTATAAAAGCTCAATTGATCTTCTCCTCCGGAGTGATCATTGAAAACGCAATCTTGTTCGTCGTTGTTTTGACGGAAAGCGAGTTTCCTGTCCTTTGGGCAGTTCATTACATTAATATCTCTCTCATAGTCTGATTGGACCGGACCTAAGTAGGAGCTAGCAACCTTGGCAAAAGATTTCCTTCCAATGAGGGCTTTATTAATTTCAGTCTGTTTATCTCTATAAATTCTATCAGGTTTCGCAGCACTTCCTCTACCCCTATGACTCCAATTGGACGCCGTTGGGAATTCTTTATCATATTCTTCATTATTCAGAATGCTAAAAAAGTTAGTATATTCCGATAAAACCTCTCTCCTAGTTTTGCCCGATATCGTCATTATACTGGTATAGATGTTAAATAACAATGGACTGATTACACACCCTTGCGGCAAACCATTGTTGACCTTTCTTTCAACGTTATCCAGTACCAGAACCCGTTCACTAAGATAAATCTTAATCCAATTAGTGATTTCAGGAGGAATCAGCAAATCATTCATAATATCAGCCAGATGCTTAATATTGACGTTGTCATAGGCAGACTTAAGATCAATGACCGCACAAACCGAGAAGGACTTGTTGGTTTTGTTAACCCTGACTTCGGTTATTACATCATTAATACAGTGGCTTGTTGATTTTCTTTTCCTGAAGGCGTAAGAGTGAGCGTTTAATAATTCATATTTATCTACAAAATCGGACAGCCTGTTCAAAATTAAGCCATTAATCACCTTGAGCGGGACGCTCAACAGCGAAATCGGTCTAAAATTTTCCAGGTTATTATTATTCTTATTCGGTTTCGGCACCGGTACAATTTTAATATTCTTCCAGCAATCAGGAAAGATTTGTTCAATCCAAATTTTATTAATAATATCCAGGAAATTCATTAAATTAGTGTGATCTAACCACTTTAGGTACTTAAAACTAATTACATCCAAGCCCGGAGCAGATGATCCATTCTTTCTCCTTAAGACCTCGATAAGCTCATTCATGCTGAAGATGTTGTTTGCAGAAGATATATGAATACGACTCTCCAGACAAACAGCACTACTGTTACCAACAGCAACACTCTCCAAGAATCTTCTCTTTTGGTCTTTACTCCAGAGGCCCACATCAAATTTATTTTCAATAGATCTCTTAACATTATTGAAAATGGCATGAAGTTCCCCATTATGTTTACTTTTATTTATTCTGTTGATGGACTCTCTCCAGGTTTTCCTTTTAGCCTTCCTAACAGCTTTAACCCACTCTGATTTATTTCTATCCACTTCATCCAGGTTTTCTATACTATATTTTTTCTTGAGTTTCATTACACTAACCTTCAATTTTTGATAACTAATAGATAGCTCTGCATTCCACCATCTCTTAGGGACGTAAGAACTTTTCTTAGTTTTAAAGGTAGCTTTGGTAATATTTTCCTTCATGGAATTATTAAAACTAATTAGACCATTGTCTGTATTAACACTATTGATGCTGTCCTGCAGCATCCTTATATTAACTACGCGAGATATCGTAGCCACCCTGGATTCTATAAAATAAATTAGCGGAATATGCCTTGATCCAAATATCTTGGCACCATAAGTGTGCCAATTACCAACTAAATCCGGTCTGTTGGTAAAGGACAAGTCGATAACAGAATACTTTCCCTCGTGCGTAATGAACGTGGGAGAACCATTATTGATAATCTGAAACCCTTTAGACGTCAAGAAATCATTTGTGATATTCCCTTTACCATCATTCTTAAAACTGCCCCAATCCATTCTGTGGGCGTTGAAATCACCCGCCACAACAATGTTAGGATCACCAGTACTGTCAAAGCAGTTAAAAATGTCCCCAAGAGCCTCCTCAAAACTTTTATAATTCAGATCAGGATTCGCATAAACATTAACAAGCGTGAAATTTGCAGGTAAATTAACCGTTCTAATACCAATGGATTCAAACTTAGAAGAAGGCCAAAAAGGCACACATTTAATTTTTTTGTTGACCAGCAGGCCTACACCCCCATATCCGTCCGACCTCCAGGCATAAAAAGAATTATAACCGTTAAAGTACGGATTATCCAAATCTTTCAAATAAATTTCTTGTGAAAATACCACATCTATTTTCTCTTTAAATAAAAATGTTTCTAACGTATCTTTATTCTTTAATAAACTCTGGATATTGATTTGCAGGATTTTGATCATTTTTTGTTCAAAGCGTTTAAACAAAAAACATGATCAGCACTTAGATTTAAGTGATTAACTCTACCTTGAATTTCCTTAATTATTTTCCCCACGTCCGGGTTTCCAGTAACCAAATTAGTATTAACGATTTTAATTAGTTCTTCACAGATTGCCTCATAATTTAGAACAATCGACTTATGATTATTATTATAAAAGCTCAATTGATCTTCTCCTCCGGAGTGATCATTGAAAACGCAATCTTGTTCGTCGTTGTTTTGACGGAAAGCGAGTTTCCTGTCCTTTGGGCAGTTCATTACATTAATATCTCTCTCATAGTCTGATTGGACCGGACCTAAGTAGGAGCTAGCAACCTTGGCAAAAGATTTCCTTCCAATGAGGGCTTTATTAATTTCAGTCTGTTTATCTCTATAAATTCTATCAGGTTTCGCAGCACTTCCTCTACCCCTATGACTCCAATTGGACGCCGTTGGGAATTCTTTATCATATTCTTCATTATTCAGAATGCTAAAAAAGTTAGTATATTCCGATAAAACCTCTCTCCTAGTTTTGCCCGATATCGTCATTAGTCTCAGAACTTCTTTTTCTTCCTTCTTCTTAGGACAAGAATTTGAGAAAAAATCATGTCGCGTGTCCTCACAAAGAATACACTTAGGATTTGTACATTTATCACATGCATCGCCAATTTTACCACATTTCAAACAGCGACTGTTTGAACTACGGCACCATTTTTGGAGGTGGCCCAATCTACCACATTTAAAACAAAGTTTAGGTTTAGGGATGAAATTTTCAACCTCACATGCTGCATATCCCACCTTAATTTCTGGCGGCAATTGACGCCCCTCAAACTCTAGTTTGACCGTTTGTGTGGGAACTAAGGCACCCTCCTCATTCCTCCTATGAAACCTATAGGCACTCATTACTTTATACACCGGATCGATTTCCAAGAACAATTCGGCTGCAGTAATCTGAGTCTCAATCTGACGTATCAAACCAAACGTGGATACACAGTTCTGGGGAATGAAGCTCTTGTATCCCAGATCCAAGAAGGCCCCATTACCAACCATTTCATTAGCCTCTTTGTAGTTATTAAATAAGATCCTAACCGTCCTAAAATTCACTTTTCGGACCTCTATGATGTTATTAATATTGAACCTCTTCAGTAATCTATTAATAGTGATATGCTGAATTGGTTGTTTATCGTTTATCGTTTGCATTAGAACAACAAACGTACCCTTGCTATCTTTATTGTACTTATAATTATTTCTTATCGGGTTCCTATTCACATCAGCCCCAGAACCGTTAACATTCACCGTTTCCTTATTGATGGCTGACTTCTCAGTCTCACGAATTTCATTATTAATGGGATTTGTTTCTGAATCCAGATTTTTAATCTTGTTCACATTGTCCAAATCCTTTGTATTTATTGGAGAAGACTCCCTACTCCTTTTACTACAACTTCTTTTTAATCTCCCCCTATCCGGTGGAACCTCCACCGAAAACTCCATTTTTCAGCACCCACGCAACAAAGTAC
The DNA here is from genome assembly GCA_964017055.1 of Chloromyia formosa. Classification (NCBI taxonomy): domain Eukaryota; kingdom Metazoa; phylum Arthropoda; class Insecta; order Diptera; family Stratiomyidae; genus Chloromyia; species Chloromyia formosa. The sequence continues at coordinate 65,184,298 of OZ024814.1, read as the reverse complement.
CGTTAACCGACGCCCCAGACACAATTCAACAATATTCAACTTCCACTAGAGAAATCTTTAATTAGACCAACATATAATCTAACCAACCACTAGTATGTCTGAACTGACACCCACAAACCAAATTGCACCGAAAAACTAATCAATCTACTTATACTTGCGCTTTACAAATTTTTCCACATCCAAAATGGCCGTCACAAACACCACTCGAACCACAATTCCGTGTAAAATCACGACACTACCAAACACGTCTAATCCCGACCAGATCCTACACAAGAATGCGAGGATTTTCTTTTTTGGGCAAGAAACTACAATGTTTACTTAATCGGATGGGAGCACAACAATTATCAAATTGACATTCCACCTGTCAAATCCTGTGTGCGGTGCTGCCAATTTTCTTCGATGGCACTCCGAAAGGGAATTTTCTGCCATGTTCCCCTGTGGATCGCGAGGTGGAATTCTTTTGTTCTCCTCACCTCACAGTAGCGTTTCCGGCTAGGGGTTCAAGAGAGTTCTGCGGGCCACCGCATGTTCTTCTTGGCCCGACAGTGGAAAAGTATAGACAGCTTATGCTGAAAACAAAAAAAAACAGACCAAAACGATTCGTTTTTTTTTCGAAATTATTGGACCATTAGGCCATTCTTGCGGTGCGACGGCCGTCCTCCTGTCCCATCGGGAAAGGCTAGAATAAGAGCATAGACTAGATTCTGGTGTTTTGCCGTAAAATAGCAAGTAAAGCTCCGTGCGAGATATTTCTTTTTCTCCGTTCCGAGGTAATTGAAATATAAAGAAACAAGAAAAAAAGAGAGGAGTGAAAATATAGTGGCTTGATTTTTATTCCAAATTACAGAAAAATTGTGGTGAGAAAGTGAGGATAAAATAAAAGAATTGACGGAGTATAAGAGCAGCAGTAGTGATTATCTGCAAACAAGAAAAAAATCACGGGACGGGCTTTTGGCCGATTATACTGCTGAGTGGACAAACAAACTAAACAAAAAAAATGTCAGCGTGACCGTTCGATATTTTGTTTCAATTTAATTATTAATTATAACAATCTATTCTGCACAAATATATAAAAAAATATGGATCATAAAATGACGCGTTAATTAGTGTGAAAGAGATCTTGCCCGCTGCCTTTTCCGTTCCACCCTCCGATCGCCGCGTACCCGCCATGGACCACTAAGTGCTTTTCTCTATTTGTCCCGCCCAGGGGAGCGTTACACCGCGCCAAAGAAAATTTCCTCCTTGGGAAATTCAGCTGTTTTTATACGGAACTGTACCAATGTGAACACTTGAGAAGACCCCAAGTGAAAACGAATGCGGTTGGCGTCTACACTTCGCTCTCTGGGGCCCGATTCCGCAAGAGTGAATTTTTTCAGTGCGCACCGAAATCAGTGCGCACCGAAGAAATACGATTCCGCAAGAGTGAGATGAATTTTTTCGGTGCGCACCGTGCTGAATTGCAAAAATGCGATTCCGCAACGATGCGATGAGTTTTTTTGACAGTTCCGGTGCGCACCGTGCGAATATATTTTGCACTGGCTATTTGGTAAGTGCAAAATATATTTTTTTATAAATTATGTATTAAATTGTTGATTTCTGCATACGAAGGTGGAGTATCACTTTTCAAAGCAGAAATGGATGAAGGACGGAGCTTCGTGTTGAATTTAAGGACAAAAATATAAAAATTCATAGTGCCTTCTTTAGCAATTAATATTAGGGGGATTAACGCTCAGTGTCGTAAATGTCGTAAACGTCGTATTCGTCGAAAACTTCTGCCATAGTAAAATGACAGAAGTTTACAACGTTACGACAAATACGACGTTTACAACGTGGGCATGAGTCCCCCTATTATTATTATTGTTATCCCGTTTTCATTCGGTCACTAGGACCGACCATTTCTGAAAGAAGATTATAAGGGGATTCATGCTCACGTCTTTGTCCTAAAATTGTAAACTTCTGTCATTAGTATATGGGGATGACAGAAGTTTACGACGAATACAACGTTTACGATATTTACGGCAAGGAGCGTGTTTATGTTTCGTTTGATGCAGAGCATACGAATTATGAGAAATCTGGCGGAAGTGATTTTGGTCGTCATTGAAGTCAAACAAGAAAAGTAACAATAGGGGGATTCATCGTCGTCGTCGTAAACATCGTATTTGTCGTAAAGTTGTAAACTTCTGTCATTTTACTATATATTGTATTTTTCCTCATATATGCATATATATAAATATTATTATTATTATTATTTTTTTTTTTAAAGATACAAACTAAATATGTTAAGTTAAGCAAATAAATTTTTTTTTTCTCGGTTCTTTAAATTTCCCTAGAGTTGATGCGCGCACTGCCTACATATATTATAAATTGCATCTCTTTTCTTTCGCAAATAACAAAACAACGATCTTCCGGTGGCGGCCGCTACAGGACGATACACAGCTATAAATTTTTTTTTTAGCAAGACAACCACACTAAATCGCAGCAGCTCGCGCAGCGCAACACTACACAGGAATTCGCTACAGAAAACATACAAACAAAATTTCAATTTACACAATATGACACAATATCACAACACTCCTTTTTCCTATCTTAACACAACAAATTCTACATGTATTCGTTTTTTCTTTCTCTGCCGTATCATTAACGGGCGAACTTCTTGGACACGAAATTTTTGTTGGTTACTGACCGTGTTGGTGGTTCACTATCCGGTGCTGCGGAAGGCTCGATAGGGATCGCTTACTGCTTCCTTCAAAAAAATGTGGCCGCAGAGGCGCCGCTTTTGCCGAAGAAGCCCCGATGGGGAACCGCTTGCTGCTTCGCTTTCCGGTTAGAACACAGACTCTGCTTCATCGCCGCCACAGTCAAATAAGCAATTTTGAAAGCATTTAAACAAGAAAAATCGAATATAAATTCTCCATCTCTAAATAAATCCACAAGTTTCCTCCAATACGACAAACAAACTTCATAGTCCGTGCGTGGTCAGCTGCTGCTGGGCTACTCCATAGGTGAAAGAAAAAGAAGAGAAGACAGCAATTTAAGCCAATTTCCCTCTCGTGTAGGGCCTTAACGACACAAAACTCGCTTACCCCTTTCTTTATTTTTAACGCTGCTATTCTATTTTTTCTTTTGGCTGCGGCCAAGAGGTCCGCACCGCGCCACTGTCAATGGAAGAAAGACATGAGGTCGCCAAAATTTCATGGTTGCCCCCTCTGCCGGAAAAAGGAGAAAAGAAATTCCCCCGACGAAAAAGTGGGAAATGGCAAAAAAAACACACTTTCCGCACTATCCCCATAACTCCATATGGCAGCACTGTTACATTTCCCCATAATAGAAAAATGTCATTCTGACAATTCTCAATTGTCAAAACAAGCTAAGTGTTTGTTGACTGTATTTATTGACTGGTGACTTCCTCTTTTTTTCTTTTTGTAGGATTATTGAAGCAGTGTCCTCAGCATCCCAAGCCTTAACCGGAGCGCCGAATAAGGACGAAGAAGAAGGAAGGCTACAACACCCTCAACTGCTAGGCAGGAGTCCGGATTCTGTCGGGGACGCGCTACCTCTCCCGGTAAGGAGCATCACAGATTTTTGGTATCGTCTCGCTAATTGGATATCTCGAAACCTCCGTCTAGACGAGTGACAGGTAATTAATTGTTTTGCATTTCTTTTACAAAAATAAATATCGCATTCTGGCCTTGAGGTGTATCCGTTTTCCATATGGCAGCACTGTTACATTTCCCCATAATAGAAAAATGTCATTCTGACAATTCTCAATTGTCAAAACAAGCTAAGTGTTTGTTGACTGTATTTCTGTATATTCTGGTTTAGACTCTTGCATCGAGCAGACGCGTCCGCGATAGTGCAAGGTGCTAATAGTGAATTAGTGGTAATTGTGTTACGGTACAAACTAGTTTCTTTGTTCCTGCGCCTTTTCATGGCGTAGCTGTAGATCAACTTTGTCATCGAATACGAAGGAAAGAAGAGTAAGTAAGTGCATGGTCTTTCCGCTGTCTTGCTTGGGCTAAGCAAGGGAAAACCCCCAAATCGGTTAAAAAGAGAGCCAGAGAGCCCTCAAATCCCATATTAATTAAAGAATCTATCAACTATGTAAAAAAAAAAATACAAAAAATAATGATTCGCCAACTCCGAACACTGAATCTCCAATTCCTAACGGAACCAACGGTGCCCCCGGTAACGCGAAACAATACCTCTATAACATCGACTTAACAGGCGGCGAATTTACCGTTCTTATACAAAATCAAGATTCCGGAAGAATTGATGATTTTCAAGTGAATAAATTGCTCAGGCAATGTAAAATTAACGGAATTATCAATATAACAACAGTAAATTCGAAAACCATTAA